>PVJA010000439.1:0-36616 GCA_004027025.1 Myocastor coypus
GGGGGGGGTCAGAGCTTGCCTGTTCCTTTTAAGCACTGGATCTGGCCTGTCCCAATCATTCACAGGTGCATACCCAGTTACAAAAGAGAGTAGGAAATTTAGTCTGTTACTTTGTTTGGCCTTGAACTTTCTAAAAATAAGTTCTCATTATTAGAAAGGGAGAATTGGCAGTTTGGCATGGTTGAGAAATAAATAAATTTGCTATGATGGAATGACACATTCTCAAGTTTGTATATTTGGGTGGAGATGGTTGGAAGCAAAATGTATGAATGATCAGGATGACTCATTTGAAGACATCTACAAGAAAATTAGACGTCTGTCTGCACTACCTGCATAGACTACAACTTGTGAAATTTCACAGTTGGAAAGCTCTGAAGAAATAATTTTCTGCCATAAAATAGTAAAATCAAGGATCTAGGGAAGAATGATGCTATGTGTATTTTGCATTTCAACAGCTGGAAAGACAAGTCGACTTGCTTTTCATTCCTTTGTCTTGCTACTCTCCTGCAGATTCAGAACTAATGTTTGTACAAGGCAGGTCTTCCTAGGCAGCATGAGAAAGAGCGACCAGCTTGAGGCTTGTAATTTGCAAGGAATACATGTCATTTGAAGGGCTACCATAGTGTTATCATAAAAGAAAAAAAAAAAAAAAACACAGGTAGTCCTTCTTATGAGGTACACAAGAAAGATATGCATCTGACAGGTGGTGTTAACTGAAAGATAAGGTAACACTTTAGATTCAAAGGAATATGAGAAGAAAAAAAAAAAAAACTAGATTGGGAGAGAGTTAGATTTAAAAAGCAATCAGGTCTTTGTTACGTCCTCTAGTTTGCTTTCTTTCCATTGTCCAGCTTCCAACCCAATCAGAGCCTGTTACAACATCTATAAAAGGAAAAGGTAAACATAGCAGTACATCTGTGCTTCTCAGGAACAAGGCTTGCAGTCCGCTTGCATTTACAACTTCATTTATTTATTTTTTTTTAGAATTATTTGTTTATTTATTTATTTTCTCGTTTCAGAACTTTTGTTTGTTTATTTATTTATTTTTATGGCTGGCTCAGCCTGCCCTGAGGGCAGGGCTGGCGCAGTATGTGGTGCCAGGGATTGTACCGCGGTCCCTGCAGCCACCTAAACTTTCCTAAGCAGGCACTTTAGACTACTGAGCCATCCTGCCAGGCCCTGCATCTACAATTTCAAAGCAGAAGGAACAGAAGAGCAAGTTCACCTGCTATGAGCCTGCCATGTTGCTGGACACGAAAAATGGAGAGGGCTACAGCATTTTCCTTGCTCTGTCCTTACGAAGCCCATGCTCTGACTGGGCAGGCACACAATGATCAAGTAACCAAGTGGGTAAACTGGAAGACCTCAGAGTTTGTTAAAAGGCCACCAAGGAAAGGACCCAGTGATCTACTGGACAGTGGCAGAGTGAAGGGCGTGCTGTCCAGATAGATGATGTGTGAGCTGCAGCCTGTAGCACCAGAAGCTGGTTATGCAGTTCGATGAGAGAATAGTCTAAGCACAGGAAGGAGCATGTCTAAAGTTCAAATAATGACACGGTTTTAAAAAAACAGATGCCTATATTGTACCCTTCTCTAATGAATGTGATTTGTCAAAAGAATGGAATTTAATTTCCATATCAACTTACTTATAAGATTCTTGAATTTTGAAGTAGACAAATATGACATTTAGAGAACTTACTTTATTTTATTTTTTCATTTAGTTAATCCCATAATCTTTGCTCTGGAGTGAGTGCAATGTAAAAAATCTATCAAGCTCAGTGTAAAATGAAGTTGTGAAGCATCTGGTGGGGCAGAGAATAAAAAGTATTAACAAATGAAAGAACATGAAGCCTTTTTCATTTCTGATGTTCATATTTTCTTTCATTCTTAGACCAGAATCTAAGGCACTAAAATGAGAAAAATTAATTATTTTTAAAATGTTATAATAAAAGAACCCTGATATGTGATGAAAAGTGTCTTACATTCCCTCCAAGTTGTCTGATAGTCCTGATTTACAGATTTGAGAAGAAAATGTAATCCATTTTTGTTAGCACCATATCAAGAATTCTCTCTCTCCCTTCCTTCCTTCCTCCTTTCCTCTTTCTCTTTCTCTCTATATTTTTAGGGAAGGGTCTATAGCAGCGGTTCTCAACCTGCAGGTCGAGATCCTGGTGGGGGTCAAATGACCAAAACACAAGGGTCAGGTATTTACATTCCAAATCATAACTGTAGCAAAATTACAGTTTTGAAGTATCCACCAAAATTATTTTTTGGTTTGGGGTCACTGCAACATGGGGAACCGTGTTGTGGGGTCACGGCATTAGAAAGGTTGAGAACCACTGGTCTATAGGGTGTTCAGAGTCTCACTACTAGATTGGACTTGTGATCTGCCTGTTTTACAGCCTCCTAAAAACTGAGATTATGGGTGTGCACCACCATGCCCAGTCTCAATTGCCATTTCAGCACACCCTGGGGGCAAGGCCAGCATGGCAGGCCCCAGGGATTGAACTGCTGGCCCCTGCACCTGCTTGCAGGTGCTTTAATTCGCTGAGATATTTGGCCAGCCCTAGGGACTCTTTCTTATGGAAAAATATTTTTGATCACTTTAAAGGTTATTAAGGGCTAAAATAAGATATTATTGGATGAGCCTTGAGGCAAACTATTCTTCCTAGAGTTCATCCTAACACCTATATTCCACTCTGTTCCATCTGGTATCTGGTCTTAAGAGTTACTCTAGCAGGTATTCATGTTGATCTTTTGTGAGAACAAAGTATGATGTTTATAGTGGTAATGAAGAGTATAAGGTTTTCTTATTTGGATATTTTGAAAACATCTTTTGTAAGTTAGAACTCAAGGATACTGTTGTAGTTTAAACTTTTAGTGTCAGCACAAAACTAACTTCTGTTTATTTTTTAATTGTGGTGAAATCTACTTTATAAAATGTACCCTTTTAAGAGTCAGTTTCTGTGGTGTTCAGTACATACATATTATGCACCCATCATTACCACCCATGACTAGAATAGTTTCATCCACCTAAATTGAAATTTATACTAAATTCTGAATTTCCTATTCTTCACTATTCCTAACCCCTAATAACCACTATTACACTGTACATCTCTATGAATTTGACAATTCTAAGAAACATATAAGCAGAGTCATAAAATTTCTCCTTTTAGTATGAGTTTACTTCATTTGGAATATTTTCAAGGTTTTCACATGCCGTATCATGTGCTAGAATTCCCTTCCATGGCATGTATTCCATTGTATGTATGTATGTACTGTATTTTGTTATCCTTTATCAGTCAAAAATGATCCTTTGTTTCTAGTTTTTGATTACTGTGAATTCGACTGCTGTAAATTTTGGTATACCAATAACTGCTGGAATCCCTGTTCTCATTTCTTTAGAGTAGGTAGCTATAGATAGAGTGATTGAATTATGTAGTAATGTTTGCTTCATTTTTTAAATAGTGACTCTAATACTTTTTGCATAATTACATCATATGTTCTAATAATGGGAGGATAATGTGCTAAGAGTATGAACTCTGATGGTAGGAAGACAGACCCAGGATAAAATCTTTGCATGTTGCATACTATTAATCTGTATATTTTTATGAAAAAACTCAATGAGGAAGTAGCTTTATCAATGATTAGCAGACACTAGAGGCCATTTGATTATAAATTGTTCTAAAGGGACTTAAAATTTCAAAAGTCTCCAAACATAATCATCAATAGATCAATTTAAAACAAAAACTTCTATTGGGCAAGTTAATAAGTCTTTATAATCTTCAGTTTTTTTTCATCTGTAGAATACAAATAGAAATTGAACATGCTTCACTAGATTATTGTGATGATTAAATAAAACAATGCAATTAAAAAACTGAGCAAGGTGTTCCACATGACCACCAAATCAATGCTAATTGATATTTGTAAGCTCCAGAAATTCACAGTGAGAACTCTGAGGTATTTCAAATTCTAAAAGAAAAGAAATTGTTTAAATGCAACTCAGTGGATGCCACAGTCAGCATGACCTACATATGATTCTATCAAATGATTGTATTACTGGAAGAGCAAATCCTATAGACCCTGCTAAAAGCCTATATATATTTCTTAGAAAGAATTCAGTTTCTTAATCTGTGGTGCCACTATATAAACCCCTGTCAGAGAAGCCAGGTTACTGATAGCACAAAGCCACCATCTTATTTGGTTTTTCCTTTATGTTCTTGTGATTGCAAAACCAAGGATAAAAACCAATTATATCGACTTTTCCTTATGTAAGCTCTAAACTATTAATGTTATTTGTGCTATAGACTCAGTGACTTTTTTCCTATATCTAACAGCCAAATGCATATTCTGAGAACTAATTAATGACACAGAAAAAATTGTGATTTTCTCAAAGAAGATAACTCCAAGGGACATTTGTGTTTAATGTTCATAGCTTTTACCTTTAAATTGATTTTATTTCCTTTTTCTCTCTCTGAATGCTGTTTGTCATTGTGTTCACTGATTGTTATTTTGCTTGCTCTATTTTTAAAAATTCAGCATTTGAAAAATTTAAGTACTGAGGTTTCCCAGGATAATTTAGAGAATGGAAATCTTTATTAGTAGAAGAAAATGGACTTGTTTACAACTCAGGGATTAAGCAACAAGAGAAGATCTGGCAGTCATTATGAGCAACGTGTGTTTCTAAGTATGTGGCAAGAATGTAGCAGCGATAAAATTGGCTTAGTACAACCGCGACACAGCCTTCTGGCATATTGTAGCTAGGAAGGGTTGGCCTTAGGTTAACAAGTTTCTCTGAAAAGCCCATCAATGCCCCTGGTTTGCAGAGAGAACTCAATTATTGCTTATTCTTTGGATTTGCTGAAAACTCAGTGTTGGGTCATTTTGCAACCTTTGTCTCCTAGGATATGTGGCTGGTTTTAGTCCTAGGATATGTGGCAGTTTTCCAATATTTTCTTTGGTGGCAGAGGCAATGGGGTCCCTCAGAATGTTAGGGCAAGAAAACTGACCACACTTTTGAACCTGAAAGAAATGGAAAGTTACTGAATTGATTATAGCCTGAAGGACTTAGAGTCTGCAGTTATTTTAATGTCCATGCTTTGCATATTTGTTCCCATTTAGTTGGTCAGTGAATTCCAGCCTTTCTGGTCAGATTTGAGAACACTGTTTCATATTACATTTGTTATGTTTTCAGTGGACTGATTAGAAAGTTAAAGAAAACGTACCTGTGAGTTTTGACTTCTTTAAACATGAAGTCTTCTTGGCAACTGTACATTTAGTGAAGCACTTGTTAGAAATAACTTTAAGTGTCCAACTGCTCACAGCAACATTTTAAAGTTATGAGTGCCTTATTTCACCATCCAGAGGGACTGGAAGAATCAGGGAAAAACAAACCAGAAAATCCAGAACAGAGCTCAAAGAGAGCTGGAGCTTCCCACTGGAGTGTTCCTGCACTGGAATTATGAATGCATGTTATTCATATATTCATATCTGAGCAGGAAAATCTGCTCAGACAGCTTTAGGAAACTTACAGCTAGTCTTTTCTTTTTTTTAAGAATTTTATTTATTTATTTATTTTTAATTTTTTAAAATTTTTTATTTTATTTTTTTCTTCTTTCAGAACTTTTGTTTGTTTGTTTATTTATTTTTATGGCCAGCTCAGCGTGCCCTCAGGGCAGGGCTGGCGCAGCATGTGGTGCCGGGCATCGAACCGCGGTCCCTGAAGCCACCTAAGCTTTCCTAAGCAGGCGCTTTAGACCACTGAGCCATCCTGCCGGGCCCCTACAGCTAGTCTTTAGAGTTACACAACTCAGTAATGCAGTAAATGCTCTGAAATGAACTGCAACATTTGAATCCCAGCCTTCTCATGTTTTCCATATTCACTACAAAATTAAGCAATATTTTGAAAAACCTTTTAATGCTTAATGGCACATAATATTCTGTGGGTCTCAGTTTGGGAAATGAAAAGTATTGATCATCTCTAGTCTTTTCCTATTGGAACATCCTTTCTTCACGTGAATTTATTCTGCATATTTAATGATAACCACTTTTTCATGTAAAATATTTGCAATGTAATCTCTATGGAAATACTGACATTTATGTATTACAAGATGAAGAGGGATTATGTTTATTTGTGAGGTTTTTTTCACAAGTGTCTCATTGTAGCACACTTCTGGGGTGGGGATGTTCCAGGATGAAGTTGGATTTGGAGAAAATGTATTGCTTCTTTGCTGATAATTTAAAATCAGAAATATGTTAAGGAGTACCTTATGCACAGGTATGGCTGAAGTAGTTATTGTTGCTAAGTAACACTCATGCCACATTAGCTTTTCTTTTCTTTTTGGTACTGAGAATTAAAGTCATGGCCTTACTCTTACCAGTTAAGCTCTATGCCACTGAGCTGAATCTCTGGCTTACATTAGCTTTTTATCCAACAAAAATTGTATGTAGTTTTAATTTTCATCTCAGGACTATGCAGATTAGAAATACTGTCTCTCAGCCTGTGGCAGTGTTCCAACAGTCTGACCATCACTCTGAAACCGTTGTCTTCAATGAGAATGGGAGTGAAGGTCTCCAGGAGAGCCAGCTCCCGCTAGCCAGCCTTGCAGATGTGATCTTAATTGCAATGAGAAGTTCACATATAAGCCAGTCACAGATTCAGATCTAATGAATTACCTAGAATTACATTCAAATGTGCAATGCCATGTGGCCATTCTTTAGAGTTTTTCTGGAAAACCAGCGTTATAAAACCCAATAGAGAACTGGGAGTGGTGGCACACACCTGTAACCATGGCACTTGGAAATCTGAGGCAGAGGATCACTGTGAGCTCAAGTTCAGCCAAGGCTACATAGTGAGTTCAAGATCAGCCTTAACTATATGACAGTATCCTGTCTCAAAAAGACAAAACAAAAGAAAAAAAATGCCAGTGAAACAGTCAGATATAATGGCAATGCATGGCTATAATCTCAGATGCTAGGAAAAGATGAAGCAGAATGTCTTAGTTACTATTTACTCATTGCTGAGACAAATACCCAACACTCAAAAATGAAGGAAGGAAGGGTTTATTTAGCTCAAAGTTACTGGAGGTTTCAGACCATACTCAGATGGCTTCAAGGCAGAGAGGCACATGGCAGAGAGCAGCAGTTCATGGCAACGGGACAGCAACAGAATGGTGACAGAGGCAACTGATCAACCAGGGGAGCAGAGAGCAACAGCGTGAGTTTGTCTCTCTGTCTCTCTTTATATTACACTCAGGCTCTCCACTTCAGCCTATGCACCTTAGGCTAGACCTATAATCCCAGAAGTACTCAGACCCATAATCCCATCAGTACTAAAACAGATAATCCTGGTGGATCATGAGTCAAGTCTCAAACTCTAGTAGTTCCCACCCCATGATTGCATGAGACTTTCAGGGGACAACTAGACATAAACCAGAACACAGGAAGATCATGAGTTCCAGGCCAGCTTACACAACTGTGTGAGACCTTCTCCCCCAAGAAGGCTGAAGATTTAGCTCAGTTCGAAAGATAATCAATTCCTTCTCTATATGTGCAAATACATGCATGCATATATGTATACATAAGTCTGATTACATAGCTTGTTGTAGAGTGCCTACCTCTCATGTATGAAGCCTTGAGTTCAATCCCTAGAACTGTAACAAAAAGGGGGTCAGGTCAGTATTGAAATAATCTTATTAAATACAAATTAAACACAGTTAATATAGTTTATGTATAGGTTTATATGAAACACAGTTTTCATAGATTGATAAAGCCTTTGCTTTTTCTTCATATGTAATTTTCTTTCTTTTTTTTGAATTTATTATTTATTTTTTTTTCTTGTTTCAGAACCTTTGCTTGTTTATTCACTCATTTTTATAGCCGGCTCAGCCCACCCCGAGGGCAGGGCTGGCGCAGCATGTGGTGCTGGGGATCGAACTGCAGTCCCTGAAGCTGCCCAAGCTTCCCCAAGCAGGCGCTTTAGACCACTGAGCCATCCCGCCGGGCCCTGTAATTTTCTTTCTTTCTTTCTTCCTTTCTTTCTTTCTTTTTTGTACCAGGGATTGAACTCTGGACCTTACTCTTAGTAGATGGGCATTATGCTGCTGAGGTATAGATCCAGCCCCTATAGAGTAAAAATTAAAAAAAAAAAAAAAAACTTGCTTATACTTAAGTGATTTATGTCTTTGGCTACTCAAATTTATTTATGAGCTTGAATTACAAAATAACTTTTGTTTGATGGGTCAGATGATAAGTATGTAAGGCCAGTCTACATCAAAACTATTCACTTCTGAAGTTGTTGAATGAAAACATCCATAAACATGCAGACAAATAAATGATACTCCCCTTCTTCAAAACTGTACTTATGAACAGTGAAATTTCAGTTTCAAAGAATTTCCAGGGTTTTTTTTAAAGAATTTTATTTTATTTTTTTCTTATTTCAGAATTTTTGTTTGTTTTTTTTTTTTTGTTTTGTTTATTTTTATGTCCCACTCAGCCTGCCCTGAGGGCAGCGCTGGCCCAGCATGTGGTGCCAGGGATCGAACTGCGGTCCCTGTAACCGTCCAAGCTTTCCTAAGCAGGTGCTTTAGACCACTGAGCCATCCTGCCAGGCCCCAAAATTTCCAGTTTTTTAATAAAATATTCTTTTGATTTTTTCTAATTAAAAAATAAAAAAAAACATTTCTAGTTCATGAGTCATATAGAAATAGATGAGAGGTTAGTTCTCCCCTGTTGGCATACTGTGCTTAATCTCTAAATATCTGTAACTCGCAGACATTTGTTTACATGATCTGTGAAACTTTCTGTCATCCACTTAAAGCCATCTGGCCTGAAACTAAGAGACTGGGCAAGGAAGTTGGAATCTTCCATCTGTAATGAATTCATTCTTTACTGTCATGTGGTTGGTCTGTATGAACCAACAGAATTACTTGGACTAAAACATGTAGTGTTTAAAATATGAAATTGTAAATTTTGTCCTATGTATTTTTGACTCCTATCATTTATTAAAAGGTCACTACCTGCAATGCATTTGAAATATGACAATGCAGGATTTGTTTTGTTACTAGTGCACATTTATTCAACTGAAGGGTAACCTTTGGTTAGAGATCTTGATTTTCCCATCCTGCCTCACTGTTCTACTTTGTTGTTTGTTCTTCAGAAATGTCTGCGTGTTTCTGACTTCTAAGAAGATTTATGAATTAGGATCCAGGCAGCATGACAAGTAAAGTTGTTGATGCCCAATGCTTGGTCTTGGCACCAGCGATGGGTGTCACTAAATCCCAGATTTCCCGGGGCACCATGTTTCATATAAAGAAAGGGCTGATGGTGCAAACGGCTGCCACGGTACGGTTGGCTTGGAGGCCACTTCTCTAGAGAACTCCAGTTATGTCCTTAATAGCCTTGCCAAATTCCCAGTATACTAGTCTTAATTGTTTGCTGCAAGCCATTTGGGACAAGAAAGGACTGATGAGACCATAAAGTTAATTTTCATCAGTGCATCATATATGATAGTGTTGAGAGTTGGCCTTCAGCCTTAACTTGTATCAGAGTAGTAGACAATTACAGGTCTAGTAACCAGTTTCAAAATTGTTTATAGATACGTGCTACAATATCAGGAGGTTTTCTTTAGCCTGTGATGAGAAAAAGGAATGAAGACAATGTAATAAGCTTCTCACCTAAGTTAAACCTATTAAAAATTTTAATTCTGAAATTGTGTGTGTGTGTGCGTGTGTGTGTGTGTATCTGTCTGTCTGTCTGTCTATCTGTCTGTTTATCTATCTGTCTGTCTGTGTTTGATGTTTAAAGATTGTGGAAAGTTGAAATCACTTTTCACAGTTAGAACTTGGGTAAGCAATTTGCCTGCCGGAGTGATCATTTCCTTTGTAAGAGTGGCCAAGTAATAGTGCCTGTCTCTTATAGTTTTTGAGAGAAAAGATATTATTCATGTAAAGTATTTAGCTGGTGGCTATGCATATAGTAATCACAAAATGAATACTACTCATTTCTCATAATAATTGTAATAATCATTATTCAAAGCAAATTAAAAAATTAAAATTGTCCAATGTCAATTCTATTTTATTTTCCTTGTAGATCATTTTGGAAGGTTGTAGGGGGAAATAGGATTTTCTGATCTTTAGAGTACAAATATGTGATTAAGATTATCTTCCTATAGAGAGAAATTGCTTAAGTAGGTAAGATGGAGAAACACAGTGGATGTGACCAATTCTAGTTAGAATAACCATTTTCATTTAAGTACACATTGATAGTGCCTAGGCTAACAGAGAGACTGGGAAGTTGGAAAGCTGAAGTTATTTAACACTTACTTTTTATTTAAAATAATTAGAAGTTAGCTACTGATAGTTTGAAGGTGGGGATAAGATGAAAAGAACAAAATCAAGGGTGAAAGCCAGGGTCTGGCTGGAGAAGTGGGGTGGCAAAAGGCTGGGGCCTGTATATCCCAGCCATGAGCTCCCCCACGGCTGTGCAGAGCCAGGTGTGGTGCACATCAAGTGGGAGGCTGGAACTGAGTGTCCATTCCAGTGGAAATAAATGGCGGTATCACTAGGAACCCTGGAGACACAAACTGTGGGGTTTAATGCTGTGGTGCCCAATGCGTTGGCCTTGGAAGGGAGACAAACAGAAGAGAGATTTCCTAAAATTGAACAGTCAGGCAGAAGCCAGCATTCCAGATAGCAAAACTAAGAAGGAACAGGCAGCGTGGAATGAAAAGGAATGTCTGACATTTAAGAAGAGTGTTTGCATGTGAGAGAGTAGCCACTTGTGCAGAATGCTCCTGTATGGCTCAGCAGATGAAATTTCTAGGGGAGTGGGCAAAGAAGAGGGTACCAGTGACCTTGGAATAAAGCACTTCAGCAGGGCTGGGCAGGCGTGAGCCACGCTGAGGTGAACCAGGAGTGCACAGAGATAAGGGTACAGAGGCAGCAAATATGGACAGTTCTTTCAAGAATTTTCTGCCTGGTGTCCCAACCTTCGGCTCTGTTTGTTTGTGATTTGCTTATATATATTGATCGAAGAAGATCTGACTTGGGGCACATACAGAACACAGTTAATGTATATAAGTAGCTCAAATACCTTTTAAAATATTTTTCAATTATTGCAACTTTTTTATAAATAGAAGAAAAGAAAAAGAATAAAAACTCAGCCACCGGCTGGGTGCATTAACAAAGGGGAGCAGAGAAATGAGCCAAAGCCTGAAGCCAACTCTAAAGACCGGATTTACTTCCAGGGGAGAAACACAACCAGTAGAAAAATAGGAAGGCACCAAATTAGGGGACGAGAAACCTGTGTTGACTTCATCTGTGGGAAAGGCAGCACACTAGGGTTTGCATTCCCTGCAGTTGCTGTCTTCAAATTCTACATAATTTAGTCTGTGAATTTGCATGTGCAGTGGAGTGTGATGGGTGGGGACTGGAGCCTTGGCTCATATCCTGCCTGCGCCTCTCGTCGGATGGGTACTGTGTTGACTACTAACTGGGGCTCCCGTCTGCTGCCCACCCGTGTGCACAGGAGGAGTGTGCCTTGGCGGGGCACAGGTGGGGACTGTCTCTAGGGTTCTCAGCTTCATCCAGATATTTAGTATTTCAGGAAGTTTGCTTTGGAAGCAACTGATGATGTGCAAATATACTCATCACCCAGCAAATATTTGTCGGCGATGGTGGTAGAAACACCCAGTAATCAAAAGGAATTTAATCACTAGATCAGTCTGCAATCGAAACATAGCAGAACTAGAGTGAGATATGTGAAAAATGAAACCGCCGACCTGAAATCAGATACCCACATGTCCAGACCTTGAATCCTGGTACAACAGGAATCTCATTTATTTCAGTCATTGCTATCTTCCCAGGATGAGTTTACAAAATTAAGCAAATGTGCATGGGGATTACTTTCCAAGAAGAAGCATCGACACCCAGTGTGTGCTGAGCTCTGAAGCCTACCGTGGAGAGCAGACAGCAGTCTCACCTCCCAGTGGCATTCGTGCTGCGTTCTGCTGTAGCTCAGGCATGCCTTGTCCATGGCTTTATTACCGCGGTGTGGAGAGCACCTTTCCTCCCTGAGCTCATCATCCAGTGACCCACTGCTCCTAAGATTTGCTTGCCTTTCTCAACCTCTGTGATTCTCAGAATCATTTCAGTGGCTTTCACCCATGTGTTACATCATTAATTTCACCATCCTTGTTCTTCTTTTTGTCCTCCTCTTCAACCTATATTGGTCAATTTAATTGGTATGCCACCTCCTGGGATATTTGGTATTTAGTAATTAGTATTTTATATAAAATAGAAATTCAAAGTCTTTACTTCTAAGGCCCCTGAATACACTGGACAGGCCCAATATGACTAAATGCTATACCATTACTGAGTCTTGTCTCATTGGTACCATCCAGAAGCCATGTGAAGCCAGAGAGATGGCTCAGCAGTCTAAAGTGCCTGCTTAGGCAAGCTTAGGCAACCACAGGGACCATGGTTTGATCCCTGGCACCACATGCTGTGCCAGCCGCAGCCCCAGGGCAGGCTGAGCCAGCAGTAATAATAATAATAATAATAATAATAATAATAATAATAATAATAATAACAACAACAACAACAATAACAACAGAAGCCATGTGAAAATGTATGGAGCACCTATGTAGGGCATTTGCCAAAAGGGAAGTCACAAGTTTTGTGTCCTTTGTCAAAATGAACTTAGATTTCTGTTGGGTATGCTATAAATGGCTGAGAAGCCATTCTTCAGGCCACTTGCTCTGAGCACACCCATTTTGGTTTTTAAATACTGTAGTCATTGCCACTTTGATAACTTCATTACCTGCCCAGGGTGTAACACCAGAAACAATGTCACAAAATAAAATTTGTTTGAAGTATTTAAAAGAATTTGTTTAATCTCATGCTAGCAAGTCTTATTTAGAATTAACCAGCCTGCTAACCTCAGAGATTTCACTAAGGATGATAGTCCAAATATTTACAATAGTTAACATTTGCAGAGTATCTAACATAACGATAAATAAACTTCATTGCAGATATTCTTGGGAAATGTGCATATTAAATATATGTATCTAAAGGTAAGTTCAATAGCTATAAAAGTAATGCATGTCAATTTTAGAAATCTTAGAAAACAAAATCAAGAAAAATTTACACACAATGTCTCAACCTATAAACACAACCAGTATTTGGTTGTGTTTATAGGTTCTAAGTATTTCCACTTAGAATTCCCTTTTCTATGTTAGCAACCTTCATCCCTCCTGCCCTTCTATTCTTTCATGTATTTTTATTTCTTGATCAAAATTACTGTTTATTGACTGTGCTTTCCTCTCATTAGAGAGTAAACTTTATAAGGGCCAGAGATGTTTGTTTTATTCACCTTTGTATTTCCAGTACTTAATTTGTTGGCTAAATGAATTAATAATCATTTAAAAAATCTATCTTTCAGGGACTGGAAAGATAGCTCCATGGCACAAGTGCCTGCTTGGCAAGTGCCATGTCATGAATTTGAACCCTGGTCCCACCAAAAAAAAAAAAAAAAAGAAAGAAAAAAAGTTATATGGGGCCCGGCAGGATGGCTCAGTGGTCTAAAGCACCTGCTTAGGAAAGCTTGGGCGGCTACAGGGACCGTGGTTCAATCCCCAGCACCACATGCTGTGCCAGCCCTGCCCTGAGGGCAGGCTGAGCCGGCCATAAAAATAAATAAACAAACAAGCAAACAAAAGTTCTGAAACAAGAAAAAAAAAATAAAAATAAATATATCTTTCAATCTACCTAGCTCTATTCTTGCTGTACCAGGGGCTCAAAGACTTCATCACACTTTGTGGGACCCTCAACTCACTTCTCTTAAATTGCTTGCTAGGTACAACTTTATCAGCTTTAATATCTTTAGCATGTAGCTATTTGCATTTGCTGGTTCTAAGCTACTGGTAGATGAGATTATCAGTAGATTTGTGCAAAGGGTTTGTACTGAACATTTGATGTTAGGTTGCTGATTTATAGCATAGCATACACAACTAGAAAGGGGCAGAGCTGTAAACTGTAGCCTGATTCTGTTCACCTCCAAATTCTGAGGAGAGCGCCTTGCGCTTCACAGTGCTGTTCATCCTGCCAATTTGACTTTTAAAACAACCTTGATATAGAAATAAGAAAGCTACTGTCCTTGTCATACTTGAATAAGAGTGAGCCTAAAGATAGTTTTTTAAAAC
Source organism: Myocastor coypus (assembly GCA_004027025.1). NCBI lineage: Eukaryota > Metazoa > Chordata > Mammalia > Rodentia > Myocastoridae > Myocastor > Myocastor coypus. The sequence continues at coordinate 14,200 of PVJA010000439.1, forward strand.
ACTAACCAAAGTCACAAAACCAGTGACTGGAAAAGACATGATTATTTCTAACTCATACCATCAAGTTCTTTCAAAAACAAAAATAGCTCTTGCTCACATATCCACCATAGCCCTACAATGCAAGTATCATAATTCCCATTTTATAGACAAGAAAATAACAAAAGTGAGACATCTGAGGATTGAAGGTGAATAAAACACATTCTGCTGCTCACATTCCTTCTGGAAAAATCTCATTAATATGGTGAAGGAAATTATTTGAACATCTAACATCTAACTCACTAGGATGAAAACAAAGGAAGAAGAGGCTTCACTATCAACATTGCAGAATCCAGAAAGCAGCCAGATATATAGAACCAAGGAAACTGAGGCATAAGCTGCTAGAAGAGAAAGCTGATACACAGCTAGACTCTTTCCAGAGTCCTTCAATGACTCAGAAATCAGTGGTGTCATGAGCCGCTATCCTGGTAGAAGTAGAAAGGGTAGATCTACAGCAAGGATACTGTAGATACTATACTTGTTTAAGAACCGTCATGTCCCTTTTATTATTTTGACAAAAGAAAAAAAAAACCCTAATCTCCATCTGACACAAGGTTTAGCTTCTGGAAAGGAAGTGTTCCTAGTGGGAAAGATCTAGCACAGCTGGGCGTAGGGACTCCTGGTAGAAGATCTGGAGGGATCAGGAGGTGAACACACACTGGACACTGCAGTCCCTGGCCCCTCGTATTTAGCATGTCTCCCACACTCCTCCTCAGGGTGATAATACTAGCACCCTCAGCAGTTTATAGCATCAATTTATGGAGGTTTCAACCAACACAATAAAGGAGATCCAGAGTTATCAGCATTAGAGGTTTCCTAACCCAATATCTCACCCATAGTTAGGAGTTATACATAGAAGCTCGCTGTTAGAAAGAACCCCGTGTTCAAAACCTCCCAATGGATTTAGGTTCCTGAATTTAAATACGAGCAAACAACTAAAATTTCTAGACATTTATGGAAAGGTTTTTGATTTACTAATAGATATTAAAATACATAGAAAAAACCTATTACTTAAAGAAAACAGAGAGATAGAATAAAGAATGACCAAATAGCCACAAATAATTGGGGAAAAGGGAATACCAAAAAGTAACAATCAGAGAGCAAAAATTAGTTTGGGGCAAATTATTATTTTTTGCATAAATAACAAAACTTCAAAGAAAAACAGAAGGTAAATTTAAGAAAATGCCCAAGAACACTGAGAAAATAGAAATTGTAACTAAAATGATAAAACTAAGAGCATATGAGGTCCAATCTAAAATTTTGAGTTTTTAAATAATAATGTATAGAAGGGAAAGAAAATAGAAGGGGGAAGCACTGCTATATAATTGGAGTTAAAAGGTCTGGACCTGAGGCTTCTACATGGAATGAGTTAGGCAAGTACCTGTAACAACAAATCAAAAAAACCTGCTCTATCATAACATTTCAAAATTTTCAGTGCAAATATATAGCACTGGAAGGTTCTACAGAAGAAAACTGGTATATCCAAAGGGCCAAACATCAAAGCATCTGCATATTTTTGAGTACCAATAGGCAAAGCTGCAAAGAGAGCAATGCCTTCAAATTATGAAGGAAAGTAGTACCTAACCTGAAATTTAATACTCAGTCAAATTCTCAGTCAAATGTGAATATAATAAATTATTTCTCTACTATGAAGTATTTTACAATTTGCCTCCTATTAAACAAAGTTGTTTTGGCCCTAGCCCTTCAAGGTCAATGAGGATTCAGGACATAAGGGAACCTGTACTGTAACATCCTATAACTTGTTGGTGCTCCTACTTTTCTGTTCAAGGAGATTATAGAGCTACAGAAGAAAGTGATCAATGATGTACAGTGTGCTTAAGGAGAGTCACCTAGAGACAAAATATTCTCTCAGGCTTTCACAGTGAGTAAACTGTTCAAGCAATGGCCATGACTCATCCAGATGGCTGACACTGACAAAAGATCTACAACACGCTATACATGATTTCAGAGTAAATCCTGAAGGGATCTGACTGACCTTGTCAGATGCAAAAGTTACATTTTTTGTTATATAGGTGTTGCTTAACCTTCGTCTTAACCATCCAGTAGAAACTAACCATGAGGTATAAAATGTAAAGCCATGTTAATATGCTAAGCTGTAAAAGACTCAAGTCACCAACTTCTGACATTTCCAGTTCTGATGATAACCCACTACTATTATGGACTCTTGCACTATATTGGGTTATTTTGGTGAATTCACGCACCTACAATATTTGAATGGCAATGGAACACCCATCTCTGACAAAACAAAACAGAAAAGGGGAATATAAATGAAGGGTCATTTTGTAGTGAAAGATAGATATACCAGTACTTTCTCTTAGTTCAATGAGAAGAAAGATTTGTACTAACAGTGTTTAGACAAGATATCATGTCTTTATCTTATACTCTGAATAACTACTACAAAGACAATAATACACAATGTATTAATTATTATAACTGTCCTACAGCCTGTTTTGAAACTGTCTCATTGCTATTTCTTTCTCATTAAAATTCATAGAATAAAAAACGAATAAAAATTGTTGTAGGGGGGCCTGGCAGGATGGCTCAGTGGTCTAAAGCACCTGCTTAGGAAAGCTTAAGTGGCTGCAGAGACCGCGGTTTGATCCCCGGCACCACATGCTGGGCCAGCCCTGCCCTCAGGGCAGGCTGAGCCAGCCATAAAAATAAGTGAATAAACAAACAAAAGTTCTGAAACAAGAAAAATAAATAAATAAAAATTTAAAAAATTGTTGTACGAGATGCTCATTTAAATAAGATGATAAAGTATGAAAGTGTATGACATCATATATGAGTGCCAGGTGCTTGTCATTAAAGAGCAATGAAGGCAATCCTCAGGGTGTTGGTGAGGAAGTCCCATAAGGCAGCTGCACAGCTTAGGAAGTCCAGATAGAAGGACAGTCGGCTCAGAGAGGATGCTTTTAGGAAGATAACATTGTGACTGATACATCTGAAATGGTGACAGGAAATTAGACAAGTCAAGAACGTTTTGAGATTGAGCTAGGAGAGGAACAGTAAGTACATGGATAAACAAGACAATTAGTAATTTCAGGGGAAAGGAAAATCGTACAAGGATGGAACATATAACAACTAATCATAACACACTAATCAGAGTTTACCACATGACTCAGCTGAGCAGAGCTTTACTCTGTGGGATGGAAATATGGAATATTAATCTAATAAAATGTTTCTTAAATCAGTATTATTATTCATGAAAGCTTTCAAACTTCAGCAAAACCCAAGAAGCCAAACCATCACACGGTCCCCTCATATCTCTGAAAGTCTACCGTGCCTCTCTGTGTATTATACAAATGAACACTGGGTTGCTTGCGTGCATTGCATTGATTCCTTGTTTATCTGTCTATTCATACTCTAGAAAGGTGAGATTCTTGATGCCCAAGACATTTCTTCAGCAAAAGAAAATCATTAAAATGAGTAAGGCCCCTGGTTACTCAGATACTGCCAAGTGAGTCTGCTCACAAAGGACTTTCTCCTCCTCCCCTCCAAGACAGTAAGTTTCCTGAGATTGTCACTGAGTGCCATACACCTTGTTTTCCCATGAGGACCTAATGGAATCCCAGACACACAGGTGCTCATGGGGTATTTGCTGACATGGCTGGCAGGAAAGCCATGGCTTGGGGATATATGGTTTTCATTTCTTTTATAGCTGTGCCTGTTTTTGAAGGTTATATACTATGTAAGGCTTTTTTAACAACTGGTTGCACTAATTTATGCAAAATGATAAAATCTACCCAAAGAATTGTCTTTGTAATCATGCTTAAAATTTATCTGTCTTTTCCTCCTTTCCTTGGCAAATCATGCTGTGTCCATCCTTACAAATGGGCAGCGCTTAAAAAGGCTGATTCTATCTTTGCTGGAAGACTGTAATTTAATGGTAGTGCCTTTCTGTTGCTATAGTGAAATGCATTTACGTCTGTTTAAAGATCAGGCAGTTCTGACAAAGCAAATTCCCTCCAACTCCTGGTGTTAATCATCCTGCAGTTGCTATGGGGTTTTCGCCCGCATCTTTGCTTAGGCTACTTGATGGTTGTGAGCCAGACTGGGGAGAAAAATGCAGTTCTCAACACTTCTGAGCTCAAGACGGGAACAATCCATTTCTTGAGGTTTTAAAATGAAAATTCAGTGTTTGTAGAGAAATATGATGTTGTAATATTAGAACAACATCTCTATGGTAGTTCTGTTGCTACTTCATTAAGAAGTCTTCTGTTTTTTTTTTTTTTTTTTTTTTTTTTTTTTTTTTTTTTTTTTTTTTTTTTTTTTTTTTTTTTTTTTTTTTTTTTTTTTTTTTTTTTTTTTTTTTTTTTTTTTTTTTTTTGAGGCAGGGTCTCGCTATGCAGTTCAGGCTGGCCTTGAGCTCACTTTTGTAGCCCAGGCTGGTCTCGAACTCACACCAGTCCTCCTGCCTCAGCCTCCCGAGTGCTGGGATTACAGACGTGAGCCACCACGCCCGGCAAGAAGTCTTTTGATATTAGGTTTCTGGTAAGACTTCTTGGGAAGTACATATGGTCAATGATGTGCTAGAAAATCAACACAAAGAAAATGTGAGAAGTTTCCTCCAAAGCCACTTCAATTTTGTACAGACTTAGTGTGGGTACCATATTTCCTCATCCCTTAGTGAACAAGCACTTATTATGCACCTGTGTGCCCAGAATGGTCCTAGGTGATGCAGGTATAGTGACAAACAAGAGAAGCCCAGTGACTGCATTTATAGCGCTTATATTCTTGACATTCTTTGTCCTATGTGAAGCCCTCACAGACCTTCATTTTTGGCAAGAAAGGTGTCATTATGGGCTGATGCCAATGTAACTCATTTAGTATTGGTAGCAAAAGTAATAATGCATATGTGGAGTTCCTAGTACCTGATAGTACTTGATAAATATCTGTGATATGGCCTATTTCACCAAATTCTCATAATAACTTTGGAAGCGATATTATATAATGATCAGAGTTTTACAAATTGAATTTGTGAAAGGAGAAATTAAATTCCAGAGACATTAATTTTTAAAATACATAGGTAGCACAGGCCAAACTCTAGCCCAGAGTTTCATGCTCTGCATTACCATAATGTGTTCTGGAACATCTCAGACTCCTGATTTTTTTTTTTTTTTTTTTTTTTTTTTTTTTTTTTGTCTTTTTGAGACAGGGTCTCGCTATGCAGTTGAGGCTGGTCCTGCGCTCACTTTTGTAGCCCAGGCTGGTCTCGAACTCGCACCAATCCTCCTGCCTCAGCCTCCCAAGTGCTGGGATTACAGGCGTAAGCCACTACGCCTGGCTAACCATCTCAGACTCCTAACGTGAAGTCATGGAACCTATAGCTACACAAGGTGACAGTCAAGTCCAGGCTACCCCTGGACAATTTAATTTTTATGGTTCTATAGAACTCATTTCCAAGATACCAACAATAATATTACTACTTCTGGTTATTTTGGCAAGGATAAAATAAGATAGCTTATATTAAGGTATTTATGCCTGCCTATGTGTGAATGTTCATAATAGACAGCATTAGTCATGGTCTGAGATGGGCACAGAATGAATAACAGGGGCAGATTGTTAATCTTTCACAGACAGCATTTATAACTTGGTTGAAACTCACAAGGATAGTGGACAAACGTAGGAGGCATTAAAACAGTCAACTGCTTCTCCTCTGGGATGCTACTCTGCTGTGCTGTCCTTCCTTGGAACTAGCAGAATACAGACTGAAACCTTTATACCTTGTGAGCTAAAATAAACTTTTCCTCCTTTAACTTGTGAATGTAGGGAATTTTGTCCCAGCAATGAGAAAGGAAGACAGAGGAGAAGGAAGAGGAAGAGGATGTGGAAGAAGAGGTCGAGAAGAAAGAGGTGGAGGAGGAGATGGAGGAGGAGGAGGAGGTGGAGGATGAGGAGTGAGGGGAGGGAAAAGGAAAGGGGGCGGGGGATACTTATACTGCCTGCTGACACACACTTGGTTTATCTTGTAATGTGTGTTCTTCTCCATGCGCTCATGCAGCAAAACCCTCACCAGATGCTAAACTATGTTCTAGGATTTCCCAGCCTCCAAACTATGAGCTAAACAAACTTCTGTTCTTTAATGACCCAGACTCAAATATTTTGTTATATCTACAGAAAGTAAATTAAAGCATCAGTATAGGAACAAAATGGAGAAAACTCTAAAGGAAAGCAAAGAAGGAGAAAGTCTCTCGCAGCATTTCCTTTGAGTTTATTTATTTATTTATTTATTTATTTATTTATTTATTTATTTATTTATTTATTTTCTTGTTTCAGAACCTTTGTGCATTCACTCATTTTTATGGCCGGCTCAGCCCACCCAGAGGGCAGGGCTGGCACAGCATGTGCTGCCGGGGATCGAACCGCGCTCCCTGCAGCCGCCCAAGCTTTCCCAAGCAGGGGCTTTAGACCACTGAGCCATCCCTCTGGGCCCTTTCCTTTGAGTTTTAATTGTCTCTTCTAGGACATATTTCTGGGTCCTCTGGACTGAGTTGCTATATGTCCCCATCACACTGATCTCCCTACAACAGTGGTGCTGCATTGCTTGGAACTTAATCCATTTTACTTCAAAAAGGAAAACATTGAGTTAGTGGAAGGATCTTGGTGATATCTTCTGAGGAATCAAATTAAGACCTGTGCAGACATATGACATCAGGACTTGCCCCTTGTCTTATGATTCTGCTTATTCCATGTTTTTATTTTCTTGAGCAGTGGATTTACTTTCTCCACAACTACCCAGTCATTGTTATGCCCTGCCAGCTTTGAGGTAGAAGAGACATAGACTTCCACATGAGAAACCCAGTAATGGCATAGATTCTAATGGCTTGGGTCACCGATTCAAATCTGAACAACATTTGTGGTAGGGTTGAGGAGTAAGATGAATGCAGATGACTGCAAGCAACTAGTGGGACTGGAGCTCTGAGACAGGGCTGTGAGAAACAGAAGTCCCTCTGTAAGAAGAAGAGAAGCAGAAACATGGCTATAGTTGGGCTTGGAACCTGCGGGACTCTGCTGCCATTCCATCTTGTTTTTCTTTTCTTTTCTTTTTTTTTTTTTTTAAATGAAAGAAAGATCGGAACAATTGATTTTCTGTGGTTAGTGGAACTGGGTAGAGAATAGGATTAGGAGTATCCAGGGAGATCACTTGAATAAGAGTCTGCCACTTGCCTGCTATAACCATGGGAACATTGCTTTATTTCTTTGGGCTGCAGTTTGTCCATCTGAAAAATAAAATGGCAATAACAGTGGCACTATTCCATAGAGCTGCTGGAACCTTGAGGCAATTATGTGGCCTACTCAAAAAGATGGTCTATATCCTAAATGTCAGGTGTTAGGTCATATGTTTACAGTTTCTGTCTAGATGCCCCTGCAAAGCCTCATGCACTTTTAGATTTTTTTTTTTCCAGAAGTAACTGAATCTAGAGTTTGAGGCTGATTCACAGTACAATGATTAAGGGTGCTAGAGTGAAGAGTGCTCTTGCTGAACCAGCCCACTGATTGGGTGGGTACCACCTCAATCCTGGTAGACTGTATACAATAGCAGGACACAAAGAGGTATCTGCCTGCCTGCCTGTCCTGTCCTGTCCTGTCCTGTCCTGTCCTGTCCTGTCCTGTCTGTCTGTCTGTCTGTCTGTCTTTCTCTCATTGCTTTTTCCTGTGTTCTGCTACTGTGACCTGTTGCCCCTCTGCCCGTTGCCACTTGTTTTAGAGCCAACCAATTATGGACTGAAACCTCTCCAAATTGTGAGCTACATAAACTTCCCCACCTTTAACTGTGTCGAGTATTTTGTCTCAGCAACCAGAGAAAAGTAACTACGACATTAGGTATTAGCTGTGATAAATGATTCTCTTGTCTCAGGAGAGTGTGAGCCTCTTTAAGGCAGGAAACCTTGGCTTTCTTCATTAGGCTGTTCCTGATATTGCGTGTGTCAGTGAATGGAAACTGAGTTAGGTGAAAGATGCCTATAAGTGCCTTTCCTGAACCCAGCATCCTCTGCTATCCTGAGGGGAAAATACTCTGAGTGTCCTCTGGACTGGGGAACAGAAGCAGGGCCTGTGGTTAGGTAAACAATTGTCCTTTTCATGTTGCACTCACATGGCCTTCAGAGGAGCACAGCCCCGAGCAATGTCACATTTAAGCAGAAAAATTGAAAAAAAAATTTACAAAAAAAGGCAGAGAAGGCTCTGCTTTACTTTTTCCCCCTCTGGGGAATGTGTCTTATCTTACTGCGAGTGAACTTAATCACACTGCATTGGTTTAATCTGCTATTAAGTGGTGCCATAGCGCATTGCAGTTTAACATTGTGCTGTATTAGCAAAGACTACTAAAAAGGTACCAGTGTGAATAAGATACCAGCGACCTGCACTGAAAGAATATTCTCCCAAAGCACTTTGAGAACATCCACCTTGTAATAGTCTTATTCCTGTGAGTCGTAAACCAGGAGATTATCGCCTGTTTCAGTTTTCTTTTCTTCTTTTCTTGGCAGTCCTGGGGATTGATCCCCAGGGTACTCCAACACTGAGTAAACTGAGCTGGCATCAGGAGCTGTTTTTATTTTTTACTTTGAGACACAGTCTTCCTGAGCTGCTCAGGCTGGCCTTGAGCTTCTAATTCTCTTGTCAGAAGTTGGAATTACAGGCATGTGCCACCCTGCAGCTTTTAATTTAAATGTAGCAGGAGGACTCTTTGAAAACATTGTAATTTAGAAACTGTTTTGTCTTCTCTATGCTGAATAGATAGAACATAATTTACTCAAATGCCAGGGAAAGACTTAAAAAACGAAAGCATCCACAACAAAAATTCAGGTTAAGTGTTATTCATTTAACATATAAGTAGGGCCAAAATGAAATAGCTCAGTGGGCTAAGGCACCCACTTAGGCAGAGCACAGCAGCTAAGGTTCGATACCTGGTGTGGCATGTCAGCCTCACCCCCTGGGGCACACTGAGACAGTGACTGAGACTGGGTGTGGTGCACTCAACTCTAATACCAGCGCTTGGGAGGCTGAAAACAGGAGAATCACCATGACTCCGATCTATACAGTGAGACCTGGTAGACCCTGTACTATATACATAAAAAATATCTATAAAATATTTGTTTTTGGTGCCAAGGGCTGGACCCAGGGCTTCCAGCTCCCTAGGCAAGCATTCTACCACTGAGCCAAATCTCTAGTCCCATGAATAGACTTTTTAAAAACAATATTGAAGCTAAAAGAATGACACAAACCTATAAAGGCACAAAGGAAAAGACTGACACTGAACTATATACAATTTAAAACTTTTGTATTGTTAAAATTTGAAGCCAAAAGAAAAACTGACACCTTAAAAAATACTTCCTGAGATATGATAAAGGCAGGATTATTTTCTTTAATATTTTTAAAAATTTTAAAAGGCTAATAGTGCATTAAAGATAGACAATATAGATGAATAGGCAGTTTGCTAAAACAGGTATTATACATACATGCAGCTTCATGCCTTAGAATTATGTGAAAATCAATAATCTTTTCCACATCTCAAACCAGGGATGGTTGATGCAATAGTGTTGGCAAGGGGTGGGCACAAAACCACTTACACATCACTGGGTACAACATCAGTGGAGGACTCCTGACGGTGTCTATTTCACAAGAAAAATTTAGTATATATACCTTAGGGTGCAGTTCTGCTTCTATGTAACAAGCCCACAAACACATACAAAAAGCCCACCAGAGATATCTGAGGCAGGCAGATGTAGATACCACTGGATCACGGGGCATTGTGATGTTCAACTCTTTGAGGATTAACATATTCCCACTGCTTGAACCACTGAGGTACCTACATGACTGTCCCATATCAGGTGGCTTGAGCTACCAGATGGGCCTGTTCCACACCTCCAAGAGGACAGTCATGAATGAACCCACCACGGTTCAGAGCTCTCTGGCAGCAGAACATATGAATTACAGCCCCCTTGTGAATGCGCTAAGGATGCTGCACTATCTTACATTCCTGGCAGCAATGTAAAAATATTCAGTTTCTCTAATTTTTGCCAAAACTTTAGTCTTCCATTTTTTGACCATGGCCGTGTTAATACTGGTGAAGCAGGACAGACACGTGGCCTTGGTCTGCATTTTCTTCATCGTTAGCTGAACATCATTTCATGGGATTATTGGACACTGGCGTACCTTGGGAGGAATTTCTATCCAAGCCTCATCTTTTTAAAAAAGTTATTCAGTTGAAGGAGTTCCTTACATATTGTGGCTCATAATTATGTAGCAAATATATGATTTGCACATTTTTCCCCTATTATGTTGGTTATTTTTTTACTTTGTTAATAGTATCTGGACAATATTTTAATCTTAATAAAATCTAATTTATCTTTTTTTTAATGAGTACAGTATACATTTATTTTTGGTCAGATTAAAACATATTCTAAGGTAGGTTATATGTGCCTTAGTCATTTTTCAGTCATTGGGACAAAATGCTGGGCACCCACAGCTTACAGAAAGAAAAGCTTATTTTGGACCACAGCTTCAGTTCCGGTTCACTGGCTCCAAGACAGAAGCAGCACAGCAGAGGGTCCCATGGAAGAGAGCTGCTCACATTATGGGGCTGTGATGCACAGAAAGAACACCAGCACTAGGAAGAGCGACGCCAGGGCCACCTGTTCCAGCCAGGCTCACTGCCTGACAGTATTTCCAGCGCTGAACTTCTGGGTATCTTTGAAAAACAAAACAAAAAAAAAAGGATATTTGAGGCAGGGTTGTTAATGATAGCAAATAATTAAACCATTTGCCAAAGCTCATCCCATAGGTTTTGTTGATGTTGTTGTTGCTGTGTGTGTATGTGATGCCAACACAACATACCACAAAAGTAGTACAGAATTTAAAATAATTGGACTGTATGTAATGGAATGAACAGTGAGATGGTAGAGTTATATGCAGTGGGCGTAGTGGCGTATGCTTCTACAGGGATGATAACATAGTCACCAGGTTGGGTCTGTGAAGTCCCTGAGGCTGAAATAAACAACCTGTCTCCCCTTTTTAAAGTCAGTTTGCAGGTTTCCTGACTCTTGTCACAGAAAAGAATTTTTAGGAAGGACCAGTAAAAAAAAAAAAAAAAAAGATGTGAAAAGGATTGATTTGACACACTCCATCCTGGAGTGCACTGCTCAGGATATGAGAACAAGTTACAAGAGGGAACAAGGCACATTTGAAAGAATGTCTTCCAGGTCAGTGATTTAGGACATGCAGTCTCACTGTCAGATCACGTTGCCAGCCACCTATGTGCATTGGAAGTCAAGATTTGTTGTTTAAAGTTGAAGCCAGGAATGGTGGCACACGCCTATAATCCTAGCCCTTTAGAAACTGAGGCAGGAGGATCAGTGTGAGTTTGAAACCAGCCTGGGTTACAAAAGTGAGCTCAAGGCCAGCCTGAACCACATAGTGAGACCCTGTCTGAAAAAGATTAGATAGATAAATAAATAAATAAATAAATTTTAAAAATTGAGACATGGTTCAAATATATGCAGCTCCTTCATGGGCTGGAAGAAAGGCAATTTTCAAATGATGAGAAGAGGTCTAGACCTATTACAGAAGAACCTCACTTCCTTCCTTCCTTTCTTCCTTCCTTCATTCTTTCTTTCCTTCCTTCCTTCATTGCGTTCTGGTACTGGGGATTGAACTCAGGACCACTTGCCATGCAGGCACCTATTCAGCTGACCTACCTCCCTAGCCAAAAGGACCTTGAGAAATTTTCTTGTTTTGTGTGGGTTTCCTGAAAGGGAAAAGACTTGTCTTGAAGTTGTAGTGGTTTTCTGAAAAAAAATTTAAATCATGATTTCTTTTTACTGACTATTGTATTGTTCTTTATCCTATCTCAGAATGTTTCTCTTATTGCTGAAAAGAACAACATACATAAAGAAAAATCTCTTGTAGGACATGCAGGAATTTATCACAGTGGTTTCTTTGTGGGACTGCAATTGAAAGTTTGAAATGGAAAGATGGCCCAGTTTTGGTTGAATCATTGTACCTTTTAAAAATGATTTATAGGGTCCCAGCGGGATGGCTCAGTGGTCTAAAGCACCTGCTTGGGAGCTTGGGTGGCTTCAGGGACCACGGTTGGATCCCCGGCACCACATGCTGCGCCAGCCCTGCCCTTGGGGCGGGCTGAGCCGGCCATAAAAAAATGAGTGAATAAACAAACAAAGGTTCTGAAACAAGAAAAAAAAAAATAAATAAAATTAAAAAAAATGATTTATAACTTTTGGGTTTCAATAGACCCAACATTCTGTTTCTGGCTTACATTGCCTCATAGTGAAAGCCATATACAAGTTGTGCTTAATTAGCATCATCTTATAGATGAGACCTTGCACTTTGGAAAGGCTAAGTGACTTGCCTAGGGATCACACAGCTGCTCTCTGGTTCCATCGCCCCTAGATATCTGTACACAAACAGCAAGGTGTACCGTGCTCGGTAGATGCAAGTATGCTTATGGTGTGCTTATTGTGTGGCACTTACTAAAGCACAAGTCAATGTTTTAGGAAAAAAGTAAAATATGTTTACCCTGAAAGTAAAAGAGTAATAAGTAGATTATTTTTCTTTATCTTCTAGAGTATATTTCTCCCAATTTCCAAGTGTCAGTGTGTTATTCCAAATTCTGAAAAGGCTTCCTCTCTCTTTCCCTCAATGCTGCTCCTTACAGAAACTTCTGAGCCTGGCAGGGGGTTAGAGCAGTCAGAGAAAGGCAGTCAGTGCTACCATGGGGCTCAGAGGCAGCAAGGGTTTGGGCTCAAAATCTTGGACAAACTTGATTTGGCTCTTATGATTTCAAAAGACAAGAGGATGAAATGTCTTGCCACTCCTCATTTTACTGCTGGGTTAAGTAGCTTGACAACTTCAGAAATAAATGTAGCAGCTATAAGCTGAGTCCAGATTTACTTGTAGACAAGTCATATATACCTATAATACTGCTAGGGTTCGCTGAAACAAGAATCGATGATTGGAATTCGTCTCTGTATGTGGCTCCCTCTGTCTGCCCCTCTTTCTCCTAACTAGTGATTCTGTTCTTGGACATTCAATAAGGGGCTGTAAAGATTAAGAGCTTCTCCCAGTCACTTTGTGTCTTACTAAGCATCACTGGTGTTCTCCCTGGCTTGTATTGTTACATGCAGAAATGACTATAGAAGTTGTGGAACTGGGTTAGAGTAGGCTTTCTTTGACTGAATACATATGCATTTAGGGATATTAAATAAAATGAATAACTCTAAAATTTTAGACCTGTCATTTTTCTGAGAGCTGACATTTTGGAAGACATATTAACTTAGGCAGTTTTGATAGTTTACATTTACCAGGAACTTGATACAGATGCCTTTGTCATTTTCAATAAAGCTTAAAATTATTTCAGAGGGCATGGTTCATGAAATGGATTAATGTCACCATGAAACTTCATGCTTTCTAGGTACTTGGTGTATGCTTAAAAAATCAAAATGCCATCACAGAATTCTAGACTAGGTTGCCAGTGCAAAAATCACGGGGAGTTATCGATTTGTTCAAGATCAAATCTTGAACTTGCAAATAAATTCCAATCAGTTTTTTTTTTTTTGAAATTCTGCTATGGTAAATAACACATAACTCAAATTTATATAATAGGTATAAAGCCACTGTATTAATTATTTCAATATTAATCTCTGGAGAAAATGTGCAGAAGTATTTCACACATCTTACCACAACCCATGGTAAGAAATACACAGAGTTACATATCTACATACACATATACAAAAAGAAAGCAAAAGTTTCAGAGATAATATGGATCTTACCTCATTTAAGGAGAACACCAGAAGTTCTTAGCCTGAGTCACATTGTCACTTTGAGTGCAAATCCAGGGCTATTTGTAAAATATCATCTCCCATGATTGAATGGGTTTGAGCTAGAAATAAAATAATTTGGTAGATCAGAAGAGAAAATGATTGGAAGTCATGTTATAAAAATCTTTGGCCCTTATAAAGCCTAGGAAATACCTCAGAGGTCCACTTACCAGTTTTCTTTCCTTAAGGGGAAATTAGTCTAATCACTGTCTTTAAAAAGAAGCAAAATAAGTTTCTCTTTTTTGGGGGGGGTACAATGGGCTTTATTGATGGCCTGCAATGGCAGCGAGTCCAACTCCCGAGGCCTCTTCTAGGGGGCCTGGGATGGAATGTGTGAGGGGGAGATTCTCAGTGATGGGGCTGAGTAGGGCAGTGACTTCTATAGCATGGCCTCTCCATCCCTCTGGTCTCACTGGGCAGTGGGGGGGGCACTTACTCCTTGGAGACCATGTGGACCATGAGGTCCACCACCCTGTTGCTGTAGCCAGACTCATTGTCATACCTTGACAAAGTGGCCATTCAGGGTGATGCCAGCCCCAGAATCAAAGGTGGAAGTGTGTGTGTCACAAGTTGAGGTGGCAAGACACAACCTGGTCCTCAGTGTAACCAAGGATGCCTTTGAGGGGACCTGCTTCACCACCTTCTTGATATCGTATTTAGCTGCTTTTTCCAGGAGGCATGTCAGCTCCACCACTGACACATTGGGAGTGGGCATACAGAAGGCCATACTTGTGAGCTTCCCATTGAGCTCCATGATGACCTTGCCCACAGCTTTGGCAGTGCCAGTAGATGCAGGGAAGATGTTCCGGGAAGCCCCACAGCCATCATGCCACAGCTTCCCAGAGGTCCACAGTCTTCTGGGTGGCAGTGATGGCATTGACTGTGGTCATGAGTTCTTCCATGATGCCACAGTTGTCATGGATGACATTGGCCAGTGGGACTAAGCAGTTGGTGGCACAGGAAGCATTGCCGACAATCTTGAGGGAATTGTCTTACTTCTCATGATTCACACCCATCACAAACATGGAGGCAGGGGTAGAGATGATGACCCTTTTAGTACCACCCTTCAAGTGAGTCCCAGCCTTCTCTATGGTGTGAAGATACCATTAGACTCCACCACATACTTAGTGCCAGCATCACCCCACTTGATGTTGGTGGGATCTCACTCTTGGAAGATGGTGATGGCCTTTCCGTTGATGATGAGCTTCCCCTTCTCAGCCTTGACAGTACTATGGAATTAGCCATAGGTGGAATCATACTGGAACATGTAGTTGAGGTAAATAAAGGGGTCATTGATGGCTACAGTATCCATCTTGCCAGAATTAAAAGCAACCCTGGTGACCAGGCATCCAATATGGCCAAATCTGTTCACTCTGACCTTCACCATCTTGTCTGGATTGCTGACTCCATGTGAAGAATGGCCATTAGTGGGCACAAAGGCGTACAGAGCCAATAAGTCTCTTAATGAAATGAGTTGTTCCCTTTAGGGTTTCACTGTATTTTCTGAATAAACTGTTAATATCCCACATATTTTATTTAACCATTTAATCTGTAAACCTGGAAAAAAAAATTTTTTTCGAGGTCATCAGGGTGTGGAACTAAAGGATTGTCACTTCCCAAGTAGAGTCTGCATTTGTTCCATGTATGGTCATACACTTCACAGTCATGGTCCACGAGAGAACTCAAATATAAACCACGCATCTGCTGCTCTGTGCTGCTGGGAACTGGAGGCGTAGCATGGCCCCAACCAAGGCCATCTCATGTACAGTGGCCCCCACACAAGGTCATCTCGTGTAGTGTGGCTGCCACCAAGGCCATCTTGCATAGCCTGGCCCCACGCAAAGTCATCTTCCCTAGAATGGCTCACATGCAAGGCCATCTTGCATTGTGTGACCATTTTGAGTGTACTGGTTTCCTACTTGAGGAAAACTGGAAATAGTCATCTACCCAGGTTGACTGTGGAAACAACGGGCAAAAGGATTAAATTTAAAATGCTCATTTAAGTCAAGGCATGTACCTCTAAGCCTGGCACTCTGCATGATTGCTGTGTTCAGAGATGTTTTCCTGAACTTACTGTGTACAGTATCTCACTGGTTCTGCGTTCTTAGAGCTCTAGGACCTTTATTCTTAGTGTTCAGCATGAGTTTTCATTTTATACTTTATTTTTGTGATCATGCCATCTATGAAATTCTCTTTCTTTTGAAAGTCCTCACTAGGCTCCAGACTTAACACAGATATTTTTTGTTTACTCTCAACATTATTACCATTACTGTGTTTTCAGCACTAGCACCATGTTCAATATTTAGGTGCTCAATAAATCTTTCTTGAATGCATGAACTAGCACTTAAGGGACATTTGGACCATTGTTTTAAACAGAATTATTCATCTAAACTCACGTTCTTTCTCTTCTTTTCCTTCCTTTCTTCCTCCTTTCTCCCTTCTTATCCTCAGAACTTTATATTGACTAGCTACTAAAGAGAAATTGATAATCACCCATAACATTGTTCACTTTTATTGTCTTTCAGTCAACTTCGACCACTTTGAAATTTTGCGAGCCATTGGAAAAGGCAGTTTCGGGAAGGTGAGAATTGCTTTTTTAACTAGCTACAAAAACAAAGGGCCTGAGAATGTTCAGACTAATGAGTTACTGGGACCACAAGGACTGGTGACTTAGAGATGCTTTCATGAAGGATTTTTACATAATTGTCACCACAAACTGAGGAAATTAAAAAGACAGCTACTTGATAAATATATACTATTCTATGAATGACTTTATTTAGGCAAACCTATTTGCTTTTACTAGAGTTTTGAGACTTCTCTCTACCTTAAAGAAGATTGGAATCTCAGAATCATTTTCAAATTGTACCACCTCTAAATCCAATGATTGTTATCTTTTCAATATAAAAGTACTTTTTTCACAAGGTAAAAAAGACATCTGATTTCAATTTCCTTTTCCCAAGTCTTAATAGTATATTTTGAAAAACTTACCATAAAAAAACATGCTCAGCCAGATTTTTGGTAAAAAAAAAAAAAACTATCAGATTCAAACCCTGATTGTCAGTTTTTCAGTGGAGAGCATATTTCACAGCAAATTTGCATTTAATGTCACCAGGAATTGTATGACCTTTTCATGGAGTGTCAAGAACATGGACATCAGAGATGTGGAGATCTTGGTGGCGCAAAGTTTACCTGCCTGGCAAGTGCAAGAACCCAAGTTTGAAGCCTGGTGCCACATGCCATGCTGGCCACAAAAGCAGGGATGCTGTACACATCTATAATCCTAACACCAGGGAGTCTCACACAGGGTGGTCACTAGGAGTCTGAACTGTAGTGAAACCCTATGCTGAAAAGTAAAAAGAAAGGTAAATAAATAAATAAAAGAGAAAGAAAAGAAAAAAGAACATAAGCATCATTTTCGGTGCTCCCTGGTGCTTGGAGTCCATGTCAGTGTACCACAAAGGGTGGAAACAGAAACTGCAGTGCTTTTCACTTTCACTGTTCAGTTCTGTCTGCTGCAGTCGACTGACATAAGGTTAAGGATGTTACTCAAGGACTTCTGATGTGAAGGCAAGTTTTAATGTTCTCTTACAAAATTCCAGAAGAAAAACCAAGCAAACTTGCTTCAGAAACAGAGATCTAAGAACTGGCCTGGTGCCTGGGGAAGAAAATAAAAATTTTACTCCCAAATCAGGGAATTTGAAAATGGTGAAGCAACCAAGCCTTGCTAAAGACCGAGACCTAGTGGTCTCACGATTCTCGCTTATCATCTCCCTAATCACTTATTTGCTTGGGATTGCATCCTTAGGTCTGCATTGTACAGAAGAATGACACCAAGAAGATGTACGCCATGAAGTACATGAATAAACAGAAATGTGTAGAGCGTAACGAGGTGAGGAACGTCTTCAAGGAGCTTCAAATCATGCAGGGCCTGGAGCATCCTTTCCTGGTGAATCTGTGGTAAGTGATTTGACCAGATCTCTGAAAGGAATCGTTCTGGTCTGTGTCCCCAAATACTGTAATAAAGATGCATCTTGATGCCCAGGTCTACCTTTGCAAAAATACTTTTTAGGGTCGTCCTCAAAAGTTTTTGTCTCCTTGATTTCTTTGGAGACAAGTACAACAGGTTACCAATAAAAACCAGTGTACCTTGGTTCATTCATCAGCGTTCCCTAACCCTATTTTTTCAAAATGTTGTAATTAAATGGGTTGAAAAGGAGTAGGTCAGATGCCTTGTCACTCATTAAATGCTTCTTATTTTCTTATAAACTGTGGGGTACAGATTTTAATTGCAAAGTATTGTCACAGTGAGTAACATGAGGTTGATGTTTGGAATTTGCACAAGGCACTTTGTCCATAAAATGACTGTCAATAAAACAATCTCTCTAAGGCATACTTAAGCAAGTACAGATTTATCTGGGACTTGACAAAAGATATGTGCTCCTTTTCTCATCCAAAAGATCTGAACAGAAGGAGAACTAATTTATGTCAGTAGCTAGATATCAACCTACTGTGATCCATTTTCAAAGCTATTACCGTAACTCCAGGCTTAGAAAATGACAAAAGAGCTTACAATCTCTATTACCTTGTGTGTTGAGATCCTTATGTTTCACTTTCATTTTGCTCTCCATTGTAATGCACCCATTATGCTAACAGCCAGTTCTTAAAGATACGACAGTGCTTATGTTATTTAACTATGCATGCCAAGCAGTTCTTCCTTACCAGCAAAGGCAAAAATAAGTCTTTATCCAACGAATGCTAATGGAGGAATAATCGAGATCACTGTGTGATTAGGAATGTCCTTCTGGAGGAATCAGTGCATAAGACTTGCCTCAATCCATCTTTAATTAATACAGCTCACTTATTATACAATGCACTCAACGCCTCTGTGCCACCGTTGAAAAGAAGATGGTTCTATGTGACTTAGAAATAGATCCATTACAGTTTATGCACTGTTCAGACATGGTGAGAATCTAATTTTGGCTCAGCCTCAATGTACTTAATCATCATCTTAGAGTAGCCTATTCAAAATACTGCCATGTAAAAAGTTAAAATAGATACAGCTCTGTCTTTCTTAGCCATCATCAAATCATATTTTCTCTTCTCTCCCTGAACCCTCACAGTGACAATGTGCTGTCACATCGCAGCCTCCCTTTGTTGAAAGTCAAGCTTTTTTTTTTAAAGTTTGGTTTTAAAAGTTACTTCTTATCTTAAGGCCAAGAACTCTTCTTGAGAATACACCTAGTATTTTGCTCTGTGCTTGTCACATTGCAGTGTGGCCAAAGTTGGCTTCATTCGATTCCTGTGTTAAGAAGACATAGATGTTCGAGCCTTTAAGAGGCAAGGTTTAGAAGTTGACTTGCAATTTTGGTGTCATACCAGACAACATACTGTCTTTTTTGTATGTTGATACCATCATACACAGACACACACATACACACACACACACAGTTGTACGTTCTTTCCTTGTTTACACTTCTCATATTGAATCTTACAGTGAATCTTACATTGGACACCCTATGTTTTCATGCTTGCTTCATAAGGGTAGTGAATTCTGAACATATCTATCACCGGCAGGCCAGTGTGGCCATCCCAGCAAATTTGAAGGCTACTCCAAAGCATTACAGGAAGGTGTATGAGAGGGATCTTCAGTTCATTCTCTATCATAGCCTGTGTTGATTGTTTTGTTTTCTACCATCACTCTGGAAATTAAGCACTTTCCTGGGGGCCCGGCAGGATGGCTCAGTGGTCTAAAGCGTCTGCTTAGGAAAGCTTAGGTGGCTGCAGGGACCGCGGTTCCATCCCCGGCACCACATGCTGCGCCAGCCCTGCCATCAGGGCAGGCTGAGCTGGCCATAAAAATGAGTGAATAAACAAACAAAAGTTCTGAAACAAGAAAAATAAATAAAAAATTTAAAAAAAATTTTAAAAAGAGAAATTAAGCACTTTCCAATATATGTACACAATTTAGCCAATACTCATATTTTGGATTTAGCTCATATTTACCTGCATGGCCCCAAAACCTGTAGCTGAGTTTTTTAAGGAAAACTGTATAATTGATAGAACAACAGCTATATGATTTTACCACCTGCCTGCTTTGTGTGCTCCATTTTATTAACATGCTTGACAGTCCTCTCCAGATTGCTTTGAATGATCTTTCCATTCATGCTGAAAACACCCCAGCCTTGGGGCCCTTGGGATGTGTTTGGGAAACTCCAGCTTCAGGCTGGGGATGGGAGATATAAATGTTTTTTTAGGCAGGGTGTGTGTGTGTGTGTATATGCGCATACATATAAATATGTGAGATTTGAAAACTATTTGCTTATTTTACTCAGCTTCAAAATAAGCAGACATCTCATAGAAAAATGAAAATTCTTTTATAATCATGCAGCCCTGAAACAATGACTCCTGACATGTCGGTGTGTACTTCAATCTATGCATATAGATTCCTTATTTTAATCATCAGGAGTCCTATCCATTTCTTCATTTGTGTGTGTATCTATTGAGTATAAAAAACAAGTTGTAATTTAGGATTGCCCTTTAAAATATAGGATGCACAGTTATATTTGGATTTTAGGTCAAAATAATGAAATATCTTTAGCTTGTGTACCAAGTATCATACAGTATGAGATTTACTGAAGGTTATTCATAGTTGCTCTGAATTTCAAATTCAACTGGGTCTCTGGTACTATTGTTTGTTAAAGCTGGGCATTCTAGTGTAGAGTTGTAGGGCTAGCCAGATCGCTCAGCAGATTAAAGTGCCTGCTTAGGCTGGTGCAGCGACTGGGGATTGATTCCCAATATACCAAGCCAGCTCCACCTTTGGGGTGCACTGAGATGACGAATGAGACTCAGCATGGTGGTGCATGTCTGAAGTCCCAGTGCTTGGGAGACTGAAAACAGAAGGCTCACTATGAGTTGGACCTGTGTAGTGAGACCCTGTACTAAATACATAAAAATAAAAAAATAAAATAAATAAAATGAATAAATAAAACTAACATTGAACTATAATGTACAGAAGTAGTGGTGAGCAGGAGTGGACAGGGGCCTGCTTCAGCCCTGTTACCATTTGCCAGGAGAGAATAACCTTAGTTAAACCGTGCAGGAGTATGTAAGCTGTGAACACCCACAAAAGGAAGACGTGTGGTAGACCCTGTGTTAGGGGCTTGAGTGTATCCAGGAAAGAAGCTCATCGGTATGGAGCAGACCTGTAAAGAAGGGAAGAACCTGCACAAGTAACTTGCAGCCATACCAGCCTCCACAGACCTGGCCCAGTTCAGGAGCACAGTGTTCAGATATAGGCCACATTATCAAGTGGATGCTGCCAGGCAGGACTGGCATCGGGGAAGAATAAATAAAATCTTCCTTCAAGCCCCTCCCTGAGGGCTGTTAACAAAGCCTGGGCAACCCACAGCCTGAGAACAAGTCTGGCACGAATGATGCCCAGCACAGCCCGGGCCCCAGGTGGCTTTTGTTAATTGAGATTATGCCTGCAGCTGTGCAGGACTCCTCTGGGCCTCTCTCTGCATACCTGGGTCCCTGGCCCTGTGCA
Organism: Myocastor coypus; assembly: GCA_004027025.1. Lineage (NCBI taxonomy): Eukaryota > Metazoa > Chordata > Mammalia > Rodentia > Myocastoridae > Myocastor > Myocastor coypus. The sequence continues at coordinate 35,644 of PVJA010000439.1, forward strand.
CAGAAGGGCTCCATGCATGACTTCAGCAAATTAAAAGATGAGATCAGTCATCTGAAGTAGGAGCATTCAGAGCCTCGCAGGTGGCTGAGCATAGCTCAGGAAATGAGTTCCCGGAAAGCTGACTTCAGCGTTAGTGCTCAGTGCCTGCTTCACTTCATGGAATCATAGCCTGCGAAGGCTCAGGTGGCCTTGAGAGCCACAGCATCAATAATTATGACTTCCAGGAAGAGCATCCTGGTGCTATGGGCTTTAAACATATTATACTCTTGATTTGTCCTGAGAAACTTGGTGGATAGGGATTGTAGATCCCATTCCTACAGCCAGAGAAACTGAAGCCCAGGGAGCTCAGGGCTGACCCCAGTTTCATAGAGAGCAGCTGAGAGAATCAGAATTCAGACTCCAGAGCCAGTGCCCTCCCTTCTGCAAGAGGCCGTCTCCTAGTTTTCTTGGATTCTTGATGCTTACCATCATGTTGCTCATGAATGACAGTTCTACTTTTTGCTTTCTGGCCTCTTACCTGTTATTTCCATGCCTATTGCATCTGTATTGAGAACAATGGTCAGTGAAAGCAGGGACAGTGACGCCCTTGCCTGCTTTTCCTGAATTTGTGGGGAACGCTCTGAGTATTCCAAGATTTCGTGAGGTTCTGAGGACTCTTTCCACATATCTTTTGTTACAATAAGGATCTTTGCATTCAGTCTAGTTTTTTAAAAGTTGTTCACATGAATGTGTACTATAGTTTATTAAATACCTTTCCTTTTATCTATTGGAATTAGTTCTATTGTGTGGTGAAGAACATTGATTTGGAATAATGAAGCAACCTGGGTTTAGAGACATAAATTAAATTTTCCCATGTTTTACTTTCCTTCTGTGTATCTCATTGGTTGCTATATAATATATATATTTTTAAAGATTTATTTTATTTCATATATTTAATTTATATGATTATTTATCCAGCTGATTATTTATATAA
>PVJA010000439.1:36716-52253 GCA_004027025.1 Myocastor coypus
GGGGACATGTAACCAGAAAACTGCTCCCTTCCCAATGGGATGCCAGTTTTGTTTGCTCTTTCTTCTGTCATGCACCATAATAGCTCAGCTTCGAGCTATAACAAGGTTAGCAGCTCTGGCAACAGAGGTGAAGGTAGCGAGTAGAACAGCACCACCCCTCCTTCCCTCATCCCATGTATGTGAAAGAGCAACTCAGGATTTCAGAAACCTTGGGCCATGGCAAGACAATTAGCACTCCCCTTTCCTGCACATGGTGCTGTGAGAGGAGAAAGTGCCGCAGAGTGGAACAGAGGGGGACTGTCTGAGAGGAAGGCTGGGAGAGGCCACTGCACCCTAGAACTGGGAGCGGCCTCAAGCTGTGTCTGTCTGAAAGTACCACAGCCACTGGGAGAGCAATGCAGATACACACTGGATAAGGAAATGTGGGCAGAGGGCTGAGGAACGCACGGAAAGCTTCTGGCCAAAGATCCTGGCCTAAACCCTTACAACAGAAGGATAAGATCACACCCCACTCCCAATCCCCAGCACTAATCCTCCTGCAGGCTTCGTGGGGATACCCAGCACAGACTTGGGCTCTGACAAAGATGTTACCCCAAAACTGAGGGCAGCACAGGAATTTTATTATATTTTGTTGTTTTCTTGTTTTGTTTTCATCTTTCTTTTTTTTCCTTCTCCTTCTTTTCCTCTTCCTTCTCCTCCTCCTCCTCCTCCTCCTCTTCTTCCTCCTCCTCCTCTTCCTCCTCCCCCTCTTCCTTCTTCTTTTCTGGTTGTTTAGGTTTTCACTTTTACTGTTTTGTTCAGCTTCTTTCTTGTTTTCCTCAATATTTTTTCCTAAATATTTTGATATTTCCATGTGACTGAACATTATTTCTGGTCTTTCTGCTTGTCTTCAATATTCTTGTGTTTTCTCCTTCGTCCTTTCTTTTCTCCTTCATTTTTCATTCTTTCTCTCTCTCCCCTTCTCAAGTCTATCAAAGACTAGGTGATCATCCTTTGTCTTTGAGCCTTGCTTATAATATATTTCTCTTCAGTTATCTCTTTATTTTTTCTCCACAACTGTTAAATACCCATATACACCAAGGGCAAACCATTTTACTAAGGGAAAATTCATAGCATATCTTGATTTATACTGAATTTCATTACATAACTGTATGTTTACTTTTAAGGTTAAAAGTACCAGATAAGTAGCATAGTTTGTCAATTTCTAGTCTGTGATGGATGCTATTGTTATTATAAATTGTGCTGCTAGAGCAAGGATGTCATACCCATTGTAATCAGTTATTCTCCCTTGTATAACAACTTTATCATTCCCTGGGGTATAATTATTACCATAGTCCAGTACCAAAGGACTGGGAGCTAAGCCAAATAGAGAGCAGCTTCTCATTTGTAATCAATTAGGAAAGTAGCATTTTGGGACAGACACAAAGATTAACAGCTATCTATAGAGACTGGGTGTGGTGGCCTGTGCCCAGAGTTTGAAAGGCTGAAGATAAGAGCATCACTATGAGTCTAGTGTGTGTCATGAGACTGTATACTCCATACTAAATACAAAAACAAACAAACAAAAAAAAAAAAAAAAAAAAAAAAAAAAAAAAAAAAAAAAAAAAAAAAAAAAAAAAAAAAAAAAAAAAAAAAAAAAAAAAAAAAAACGCCTTCTAAACACAGTTACAGATTTGTACATATTTAGAAATCTAAGTATATACAAAATTGTAGCCAGTCAATCCTATGTCATTTTCCTAGTCTCTTTCTCTCATTTAATATCCTTTTTTGTTTTCCTGTAAACCAACCATTTACTTGAGAGAGTATAGCAATAACTGAAATTACATTGAAAGCAGCATACATCTAAAAGGCCAGAATGACAGGCATTCCAAGCATATTTTTACTGTTACACATTGCTATCCTCAGTGTCAAAACATTTTGGAGGTTCCTAGGACCATTATCTAACTCATCCTGTGTATATAAGTGCATGACTTTGACCCTGCCATGCTTCCTATCTTTTCTGCTTACAGTCACTTCATTGTTTAACCTTTAAGTCCTTGATTTCCATTAAGCTGTGTTATGCCTCTCAATTTTTATTTCTTCTTTTGAGATCATGCACTAGGAAGACTATATGATATTTATACATGTGGGTCTGGTATATTTCATTTATGAGTATATGTTCAAGATACATCCATTTATATATGAAGTCTTCTTAGTTTATCGTTCTTTATACCTGAGTAATATTCCATTCTATAAAAGTACATCTTTTTCAACCATTATTCATATGATGTACATTTTAGTTGTTTCCAAGATTTGGCTGTTATAAACTATGCTGCTATAAACATAGGTGCACAGATATCACTATGGTATGATGCTTTTATCACATTCCATAGAGATTTGTTAGAATATCAATGATTGATGGAAAATGCCAATTCCAAGTTAAGTCTAAGATGTTTGATACTCAGAAAGACAGTGATGTTATGCTCAAGTACTTATTTTATGGAGTAATAGTATCACTAAGCTTTTCTTCTGGTGGGTTAACAATATAAGTTTACAGACCAAAAATTGGAGAAAAGGAAGGGCTACAAGGATAGCCAATATTTTGGCCCTAGCCCTTCAAGGTCAGTGAGGACTCAGGACATAAGAGAACCTGTGCTATAACAGCCTATAACTCAGTGGTTTCCCAAATTTTCTGTTCAAGGAGATTATGGAGCTACAGAGGAAAGGGACTGAAGATACATAGTGTGCCAAATGAGGGTCACTTAGAGAGAAAACATTCTCTCAGGCTTTCACAGAGAGCAAACTGGTCCAAGTAATGGCCACGACTCATCCAGATGGCTGACATGGGCAACAGTTCTAAAAAGCCCTGTACATGATTCCAAAGCAAATTGTAAGGGGATTTGACTGACTTTGAGAGATACAAAGGTTACATGTTTTGCTATACAGGTTATGCTTGGACTTGCCCTTAGCCTCCCAGCAGAAAAGTTTAACCACAAGTCATAAAATGGAAAGCTAGATTAGAATGATGAGTTGTAAAAGGCTTAAATCAACAACTGCTAATGTTGCCAGTTGTATCAATAACCAACTGCAATTATTGGACATTGGATTATGTATACAGCTACTTTCTCTTAGTTCAATGAGAAGAAATTTGGTTGTACCAATAATGATTTGAAAAATTATAACACCTACACCCTGGGCTCTATATACCTAGCAGGAGGACAACAATATGCATTGTATCAAATATTGAAATGTACTACTAATGTGTTTTGAAACTGCCACATTGTTATTTTGTATTACAAGCAATAAAAGAAAAAAATCTTACAACTTGTCTATTTACAATTAAAAAACTGTTAACTGACAGGTATATATTACCCAATACATGAAAAGTTCTGAAAAGTCTGAATACTGATTGAACCTTTTTTTCATTCTGTGGCTCATAAAATTATCTGTATTTTATCTCCATTTGTAATTGATTTTATAGAGGTCATGACTAGAAATTTTTAACCCTATAGATGCCATTCTGAGTGATTTACATTTTCCTTTCTTGTAACTATAAATTTGCAGTTTCATAAGCCAAGCATATTGTACTTTTATAATGATAAATTATTAAAGCCCAATATTTTAAACAAACAAGTCATCTATAGTCTGAAGACATCTCTGAAGAATAGACATGCAGGGAAGCCTCAATACTAGAGATAAGACAACCTACTTAAACAACTTACAAGCACTAACACAGAAAATTAATTAAAATTTAAAATATAGAAAATGAAAAGAGAAATTCAACTCTAGACATCGAGGTCTATCAGAACAAGCTCAAGAGAAAATATCCAAAGCTACTCATCTGAATTTTCTGAAATTGTAGCCATGGAAGTGAAAATACAGTGAATGAGGCTGCAGAGAAAAATAGATAAGATATAACCCTCAGGTAAAAAATGAGATCATGGTCAAAATGAAAGACTTATCCATTGAAGTTAGAGCAGACAAAGATAAAAAATAAATAAATTAAAAAAAATTTTTTTAAAAGAAGAGCTTTGGAAAATGATTAAAATCAAGAATGCCTAACACAGGAAACAAATAAAATCAATTACACAGATTCAGATATACACACAGAAGATTAAAAATTTCATTGAAAGTACATGTAGCTAAACAAACCGCAGTGAGGACAGAATATTTGATCTGGAAGAGAGAACTGTGATTAGCAATTCCAAAGAACGATTTCTTAAAACCAGCAAAGTGGGCTGATGAGATAGCTCAGAGGACTAAGTACCTGCTTAGGTAAGAGGGTTCAGGGTCCTACCGCTGGCACCACATGCCATGCTGGCCCCACCCCTGGGTATGCTAAGCCAGTGACCGAGTCCAGTTGCAGTGGCAAATGCCTATACCAGCACCAAGGAGGCTGAAAACAAGAGGATCATTACAAGTCTGGGTTGCATAGGCAACTTTGTATAAAATACATTAAAACCAAAAACAAACACATAAACAAACAACAACAAAAATAGCAAGAGACTATGAAAATACCACCCAATAGCTTCAAGGAAGTATGACAAAAAACAACACAAGATTGATTAGAAAAAGCAGGAGATGTACAACACAAAAACCCTGTTGACAGAGTAATGCCAGGAAATTTCCCAAGCTTCAAAAATAATTTGCCATATAGATGAGTGAGGCATAGAACTCTAATGAGGAATGTCCAAAATAAATCTATATAAAGGCATAGAAAAATTATAAATTCATCTCAAGAACAAAATAGAAAAATGTGTTACAGAGGAAAAAGACCAAATCACCTATGAAGTCAGCCCATCAGAATCACAGCAGACATCTCCACACAAGTTCTTAAGTATTTCACATCTTAGGAAAAAAACAACCTCTAAACCAGATTGGTGTACTCTGTAAAACTGTTTTAGAGCCAGTGGGGAAATAAGGTACTTGCATGATAAATAACACCTGAAGAAATTCATGACCACCAAACCAGTTCACCAAAATGTGCTGAAAGATATTTAAGAAAAATACTAACATTCCAAAAACACTAATAACACAATCCATCAGACAAGGCATGCAGTTAAACAGGGGCAAAGATAGAGAAACAACAACAGGAAAATAATATGACAAAGATAAGATAATATATATCAGGTATGCCATCAATGTAAATGGTCTCAATTCACCAATAAAAGAAAAATAGACTGGCAGAATGGATCAAGAAACAATCCAAACATATGCTACATATAAGAGACATATTCATCTAAAACAGAAATTCATAGACTGAAAGTCTATGAAAGTCAAAGGCTGGAGAACAAAAATTTCTATGAGATGAACTTGGAAAACACCAAGGATAACTATTCTATTTTCAGACAAATTAAACTTCAAGCCAAGACTGATCAAAAGAGACTAGATCTTGTGAAGCGAAAACTCCAAGAAGAAGATAATAATCCTAAATGTATATTCATCAAATACCAGTGAATCCAACTGCCTCAGACAAATATTAACAAGCATGAAAAATCAAGCACTAACACAAGTGTAACAGGGAACCTCCATACCACTATCACAAATAGGAAGATCAAATATATAAAAAATTAACAAAGAGATATCAAAACTAAACCAAACTTCACAGGTTTGATTTCCACAGAGGGTTCCACTCCACAACATCAGAATACAGGTTTTTTTCAGCTGTATGTGGGACGTTTTTCAAAACAGGCTACATACAAATTCATACAATATGCTTAAACAAATGCAAAAGAAATGAAATTATCCTATGCATATTATCAGACCCTATTGCAATGAAGTTGGAAGCCAATGGCAAAAGAAACCACAAAAACTAGGGCTGGTGACATAGCTCAGTGGACTAAGCACATGCTTAGGTAAATACAGGAACCAGAGTTCATTCCCTGTCACTCCATGCCCCGGCAGCCCTATGCCCAGGTGCACTGAGCTGGTGACGGAGTCTGAGTATGGTGGTACATGCCTGTAATTCCAGCAGCAGAGAGGCAGAAATCATGAGGATCACTAAGAGTCCAAGCTACATAGTGAGACCCTGCACAAAAAACAAAAACCAAACCCCAAACAAAACAAAGAATAGAAATAAAGAAAGAAAGAAAGAACGAGAGAGAGAGAGAGAGAGAGAGAGAGAGAGAAAGAAAGAAAGAAAGAAAGAAAGAAAGAAAGAGAAACCACAAAATCTGTATAAACAAATGTGCATTAAGTAATACCCTCCTGAACAACCAATGGGTCACAGAAGTTAGATAGTTCTGCAATTAAACAGTAATGGCAGCATAGCATACCGCAGCTAATGGTACAAACAACCCAGGGAGGGAAATGTGTAGTGGTGATCTCTAACATCAGGAAAGCAGAATGAATTCAACTAAAAAACCTAATATTTAATCTGAAGCTTGTAGAGAAAACCAGTCCAGTCCACAGCTCATACAAGGGAGGACATAGAAATTGATGCAGTTGAAACTAAGAAAACAACACAAAGAACCAACAAATTAAAGAGTTGGTTCTTTGAAAAATTGAATCAATAAACCCTTAGCCAACTTTATAAAAAACAGGAAAGAATAGTCTCAAATCTATACAGTTAGGTAGGAATAAGATACAGTCACAACAGAGTCTACAGAAATCCAGAAGCTCTTCAGTACCTACTTTGAGAAACTTTATTGTAATAACATGGAAAGCACAGAGGAAATGGACAGATTGCTACATATGTGGGACTTGTTGAAGTTGAATCAAGATGATATAAAAATTGTAAATAACACAGTATCAGTCAATGAAATTGAAGATGTAATTAAGAACTGATCAGTGAAGAAAAGCCCATGCCCTGATGGATTCATGCCAAATTCTATAAGAAATTTAGAGAAGACTGAATGTCACTGCTCTTTAAACTCTTTAATGAAATTGAAAAAGAAGTAGTACTCCCAAACTTATTCCTGAAGGCTGTTATTACCCTGATACCAAAACCAGAAAGTGAACCAAATTTTATATAGGGATGCTGGTGGTCTCTATTGAAGAGGAAATACGGGGTTTGATGGCCCAGGGCAGACGGAGCTGGAAGAAGGAAAGGCAGACAACGGACTCCAATAGTATTATTTGTCCAAGATTGAAGAACTCCAGCTGATCTGAACGATAAGACGCAAAGTCTTTGAAGGCTACAGGCACAGAGGAATGAGCTAAATGCAAGAGTTCACCTAATGTGGGAAGAGTTATAGCTGCTGCAGGAACAGAGCTCCTATGTGGGTGACGTCATCTGGGCCATGGATAAGAAGAAAGTATTGGTCAAAGTGCACTCTGAGGGCAAGCTCATGGTAGATGTGAACAAGATCATTGACATCAATGATGTAACCCTTCGTTGCAGGGTGGCCTTAAGAAACGACAGCTACACTCTGCATAAGATGCTGCCCAACAAGGTGGACCCTCTGGTGTCACTCATGCTGGTGGAAAAGGTGCCAGACTTGACCTATGAGATGACTGGCAGATTGGACAAGCAGATCAAGGAGAACAAAAAAGTGATCGAGCTGCCTGTGAAGTACCCTGAACACTTTGAAGCCCTGAGCACTGTGTAGCCAAAGGGGGTGCTGCTATACGGACACCCAGGCACTAGGAAGACACTGCTGGCCTATTCTGTGGCTCACCATGCAGATTGTACCTTTATTCACATCCCCAGCTCAGAATTTGTATAGAAGTTCATTGGGCAAGAGGTGAGGGTGGTGCAGGAGCTGTATTTCATAGCCCAGGAGCATGTGCCCTCCATCATCCTCATGCATGAGATTGACTCCAGTGGCTCCTCCTGGCTGGAGGGGGCACTCTGAAGGGGACTGTGAGGTGGAGCGCACAATGCTGGAGCTGCTCAACCAACTAGATGACTCTGAAGACACCAAGAATATCAAGGTTATCATGGCTGCCAATAGGATTGATAGCTTGGATTCTACACTCCTTTGCCCGGGGCACATTGACAGAAAAATCACGTTCCTGCCCCACCAGTGAGGAGGCCCAGTAGGACATTTTGAAAATCTGTTCCTGGAAAATGAACCTGGCCAGGAGCATCAGAAGCTGAGGTTAAGGGCATATGCACAGAGGCTGGCATGTATGCACTGCGAGAATGGTGAGTCCATGTCACCCTTCCTGGGTGACTTTGAGATGGCAGTAGCCAAGGTCATGCAGAAGGACAGTGAGAAAAACATATCCATCAAAAAACTGTGGAAATGAGGGGATGTCTTTTTCATGTATCCTTTAAATAAAGATCTGTGAAACAACAACAACAAAAAGACCTATAGGCTAATATCCTTAATAAATATATAAGCACAAATTCTGAGTAAGATACTGGCAAACATACTGCAGAAAATCACGAAGAAGATTATACAGTATGATCAAGCAGGATTCATGCCAGGGATGCAGGAATGGTTCAACATAAGCAAATCAATAAATGTGTAATACACCATATTAACAGATCCCAGGATAAAAATCACATGATCATATCAGGTGTCAGAGAAAAGTAAAACATTTGACAAAGTCCAATACTTATTCATGATAATAGACATAAAGAAAATTGGAATAGATTTTATCTCTGATAATAGCCTTTGATGACAGATAGCCTACACCTTACTAAGTGGTATAAAACTGAAAGCTTTCACCCTAAAATCAGAAACAAGACAAGGATTCCACCATCACCAATCATATTTAATATTTATCTGGAAACATTACCCTAAGAAATTAGACAAGAGAGCCGGGCATGATGGCTCACGCCTGTAATCCCAGCACTCAGGAGGCTGAGGCAGGAGGATTGGTGCAAAAGTGAGCTCAAGACTGACCTGAACTGCATAGCGAGACCCTGTCTCAAAAAGACAGAAAAAAAAATTAGGCAAGAGAAAAATAAATATGGTAAAGTTAAGAAAATGAGTTAAGTTACACTTACCTGCAGATGACATGATACTCTGCATGGAAGACTTCAAAAACTCTACCAAAAGACTTCTAGAATTAATAACCAAATGCAGTTGTGTAGCTGGATGCAAAATCAACATTTATAAATCAGTGTTGTTCCTGCACACACATAACACTCATTGAGTGAGAATTTAGGACAGTAATACCTTTTATAGTAGCATCAAGGAAAAGGAAATACTTAGGAATTAATCTGACAGAGAAAGTAAAAAAATGAAAATTATAGTACTCTGAAAAAGAAGATTGAAGAGGATCTTAGAAAATGGAAAGAAATCCTTTCTTTTCTGTAGGAAGAACCAGCACAGTGAAAATGATCATATTCCTAAAATCATTATACAGATTTAATGTAATCTTGATCCAAATACCAATAGCATACCCCTCAGAATTAGGAAAAGCAACGCTAACATTTATTTAGAATCAGAAGAGACCTAGTACATGAAAATCAGTTCTAGGCAAAAAGGCAAGACAGAGGCATCACAATCCCTGACTTGAAATTATGCAGTATGATACTGGGAAGAAAAAAAAAGATTAGTGGAACATCAGAAAATGCAGAAACAACTGTGAGCACACCCAGCCACTTTATCTTTGACAAACAAGTGAAACATCTTTGTTAGGAGAAAGATAAACGATGCTGGAGAAACTGGCTTTCCATGTCCTGGAGACTGCAGATAGACCTACATCTTTTGCCATGTACTACACAAAACTGAAATGGATCAAATGTCTAGATATTAAATTAAATGCTGAATATACTGGAAGAGAAAAATAGGTAGAACTCTTAAAGGACATAGGTTTAAGCAAAAATTTTATGAACACCCAATCACACAGGAAATACCACAAAGAATGAACGTCTACTAAAATGCTTTTGCATAGCAAAATAAATCATCAACATATCAAAGAAAAAAAAACCACAGAGTGGGAAAAATAAATTTTGCTTGCTTTTTCTCAAAGAGTTACTAACTGCAGTACATAAGGAACTTTTAAAAATACCCTCCAAATTTACAAGACCAAATCAAAAAAGAGCCATCTGAAATGGATAGGCACTTCTCAGCTGATGAAGTAGAAATGTCAAGTAAATATATAAGCAATATTCAACATTATTGGTCATTCAAGAGAGGAAAATTAAAACAACAATGATATTCTATCTCACTCCATAAGGAATGATTGCTATGAAGAAATCAACTAATAACAAATGCTGGAGGAGCTGTTGCAAAAAGAACTCCTTTCCACTGTTAGTGGGAGTGTAGACTCCTGCAACCACTATGGAAATCCATTTTAGCCATTTCTCAGAAAATTACAACTGCAGTTCCTTTTACTCAGCCATTTCCCCTCCTGTTACCTTACCTAAAGAATTAAAAGCATCGTACTCCAGCAATATGTGCAAACTCATGTTTATAGCAGCACACTTTGTAGTAACTAAATCTTGAAAACAGCCCTACTGTCCATCAGCCCATGAATGAATAAAGAAAGTGTAGATTTTTTTCATACAATGGAGTACTACTCAGCCTTAATGAAGAACAATTTCTAAGTAAACGAAATGAGACCATACTGCCAGATGAAATAAATTGGACAAATGTGAAAATATCCCATTGTTTCTTTGTTGTAAGAGACCAAAAGTGTAAATAGGGACCAAACTATATAATAGATATTGTAAAATAAGAAAAAAAAAGGTTTAAAGGGGAAAGGAAAATAGAGAGGGGCAAACAAGAAGAAAGGGAAAAGAAAAATAAGGAGAATAAGTGGAAAAATGGAAACAGCTTTTGTAAATGAGAACAGGTTGAAGAATGAAGTGGGAGACAGGAAGAAGGATGAGCATATGTCATGTATGGGTGCAAATTCCCTAGAATGAATGTACGTATATCATTACATATCTCTACAATGCACCAATAAATTTAATGAAGTTTAAAAAAAAAAACCAAAAATGAAGCTGCTGGTTTTGATGATTTATTAGTTTTGAGGTGCCAAACTAAAACATGCATACTCTCTATTCTTTCAAATAAGTTTCCTGTAAGATGGTAATCTGGGCCCGGCGGGATGGCTCAGTGGTCTAAAGCACCTGCTTGGGAAAGCTTGGGCGGCTTCAGGGACCGCAGTTCGATCCCTGGCACCACATGCTGCGCCAGCCCTGCCCTCAGGGCGGGCTGAGCCGGCCATAAAAAAAAAAAAGATGGGAATCTGTGTTTGTCTTCTTAGAAACATGAGCAAAAAGATGAATGGTACGCTTCATTTGTTACCAGAAACACAAAGACAGAAATTCTTGGCAAATCTGGACTCTAAATTCCTCTTCCCAATGTATCTAAGACTCTGTAAGATAGCTTGTATTTCATTTGATGTTACTTTTATATATACTGTTACTTTTATAACCCTAAAACAAATATTTAAAATTAAATACAACTGCAAATCAATTTCATGTACACATTTAACATGATAATTTTGATATATCTTTGAAACAAAATCATTAATTTTATTATACTCTGGTCTGAGAAAAAAATATTTTTCTCTGTGCCTGCTTCCCCAACAGAGTTTCAACTTCCAGGTGTCAGTACTAGAGATGGATAGTAAAGTCCCTGAGATAAGAGTGAGGCAGGAATGAGGAAGGCATTTCTCAAGATGCCATTGGCTTGTTTAGCTATAGGCAGTTACACAGGTGAAGGGAAGATAGGAGCATTTAACATAGGTGCATGAAGGGCAAAGCAAGCATCTCGGTGTTGGGTGGTGATGCTGGGAAATTGTTCCCAGTCTTGAAATTCCAAGACGTGTATATCGTGTACTTGGGTCAATAAGAAAATAAATTGTATTTCTGGCTGGTGTAGTAGAACACACTATGCCAGATGGGCCTCTAACTCTTCACTCTAGAGAAAGGCCACTCCACCCATGTGACTCAGCATAGTCCACACACCCAGAGTCACCCTGTATCACCAGTGGCTATTTCCAGTCCCTTTGAGGCCTCAAGCTCACCAGTGTAGATTGGCCTCTCTGCAGTTTATCTATGAATGGCATGCATGCAAAAATTACTGACTTGTAAGAAGTTCTTTTTTTGTTGTTGAATCTCTGATAAAACTATGGATAACAGACTGATTTAATTACCGCTCTTTATCACCTGAGCGTGTACCTTGTCTTTTACATTTAAAAGGGGAGCAAGATGATGTTGTTCCCTTTTGCCTGTTTACTGGCTGTCTTATTCTCTGAGGTAACCATCTCAAGAGATTCTGTAGAAAATAATAGTATACCAAACTTCCCCCTTGAGAGACGTTGCAAATAGCACCTTGGGACTGATACACATGAGCTGACAAATCATAAAGTACTCGTTCAAAGTTTTTCCCAGAGAAAGGTCAGGACTTCACGACATTTAGCTATGACACCATAACATCAGGAAAATAATCTGCAGCCTATTATGTGATTTTTAAAGTACTCACATTATCTTTTCCATTGTGTGAATTACAACTTTTTGTACATGCAATGATGTATATTACTTTCTGTAAGGTTTTTGTCATCCCTGTAGGGATCAAATTTAGGTCTTGCTGTTTGTCACTGTCACAGTACTTGTAACTATGTATCCATCTGTGCAGACATGCATTTGTCTTTTATAGATGACTGACTACATGATCTTTGGTTTACTTCCTTATTCTCAGTGCTTTGCACAAGGACACAGTTATGCAATAAATGCTTGTAAGATAGTTATCGAATAAACAAGTCCTCAGTTATGTACCACACTGTGTGACAGGGGATCCTAATAGAGACAGAGATGGACAATCACTAAATTCCCAAATGTTTTACTCAGATGAGGGATTCCTCAATTTACTCAATTGAGGAATTGAAACATTAGTAGTGATACAATATATGCCTTCTCCCACAGACTACTGCATAGTTAGATGACTGGGTCACATGGAGATGCAGAGGGGAAAAAAGAGGGAAATGTCATCAAATTTACATTTGGTACCAGACCAGGAAAGACTAAGTTAACAGGAAATAACTTGGGTCAACTCAGAGAGAGTCAATAAAGATTGGTTCTTGATAAAATGGAAGCTGTATCTTTCCTGTAACAATCATATATATTATATATTACATATATAATATATTATATATTACATATATAATTATATTATATATATAAATTTTAATCCATTCATTCCACTGTTCAAAGGAAAATATCATAATTGTAAATTATCCATGTTTATGGACTTTAGTTATATGGCTGTTTAATAACATACAAAGTACATGAAAGTGGATGAGGTCATTTTTATTTTTTCTGCTAAAGGCAATTAAGGCACATTTTTCCTCAGAGAACTTTGTAAAGCACTAAGGAGATAGAAAGATAGGTGCTTTATGAGTTTCAAAATTTCTTGATCTATTAGAGTTATTCTGAAATTAAAAGCTTCTGGAAATTTGACAGTATACTCTCGAGAGAGTGTAGCAAAATGGAAGCTGTTGACTACCATCACATAAAAATTCAAAATGATACACATCCCAAGGAGGTAAAATTTGGCACTATCTAGGAGAAAGTACACATGTTTGCACTCTAGTTTAGTGAGTTTGTATCCTAGCAAACACAATTCTAGAAATACACAGTACAATTGGATTGATAAGATTATCAGAAGATATGTACATGAGATTTTCATCATTGCACTATCTGAATCTGTAACAGGAAAAGTCTAGAAATAGCCTGAAAGGTATTCAGTAGGGGATGGTTTGAGTAAACATGTGGCATACATAAACTCCAGCACACAAATGACAAAGGCAATGACAAATTTCTCCCTATGCTATTAGATCTGTTCTCCAAAACATACCCCTAAGTAGGAGAAGTAATATGGGATGGCTCAGCGGTCTAAAGCGCCTGCTTGGGAAAGCTTGGGCGGCTTCAGGGACCGCAGTTCGATCCCCTGCACCACATGCTGCGCCAGCCGTGCACTTGGGGCGGGCTGAGCCAGCCATAAAAATGAGTGAATAAACAAACAAAGGTTATGAAACAAGAAAAAAATAAATAAATAAAATTTAAAAATCTTTAAAAAAATGTAATTTTTAAAAAAAGTGATATGACCTCAAATATATCTGTACAATGTACACAACCCTATCAAAATCTCACCTGGAATTTCTGCAAAAATTAGTAAACTGCGATTTTATTTCTGTATTTATTTATTTACTTATTTACTTGCTTTCTTATTTACTTACTGTGGTACCAGGATTGAACTCAGGACCCTGTACTTGCCAGGTAAGTGCTTATTCCACTGAGCTATCTCCTGGGCCCCAGTAAACTGATTTTATAATTCACATAGAAATTTAAGAGAGCCCAAAATTTAAATGGAAGGACGAGCTGAAACAGTGTTAAGAAGGATAGCTGAAGTTGGAGGGCTCATACTCAATTCCAAAGCTAATTGCAAAGCCACTGAAATCAAGACGAGATGATATTAGCATAAAAGTAAACATATGGCATTGAGAATTGAGAACTTGCTTCACATGTATAGTTCACTGACGTTTAACTCATGTACCACCACAATTTAGAGAGGAGAACATAGTCTAACAAATATGGTGTCACAACTGGATATACAAAGACAAAGAATAAAGCCATACCTTTACCTTACACTTATACAAAAATTAACTTTAAATAGGTAATGCATAAAGATGTAAGAGCTAAGTGTGTAAAACCCTTAGAAGAAAATGTAGAAATAGTTCCTCAAGACCTTGTTTAGGAAATTGTTTCTTACATATGACATAAAAAGATGATATAACCAAAAATGTCATAGATGTGACCTGATATAATTTTGTATATGTGTAGATTTCTAAATTTATGTGTTAAAAAGTGTAACAGTTTTTTTTTAAATCACACTCCATAGAGATTTATTAGAATATCAATGACTGATGGAAAATACCAGCTCCATGTTAAGTCTAAGTCATTTAATATTTAGAAGGACAGTAATGGTAAGTTCAGGTACCTATGTTATAAAGCAATAGTATCACTAAGCTTCTCTTCTGGAGGATTAAGAACCTAAGTCTGCAGACCAAAAATTAGAGAAAAAGAAGGGCTACAAGGTTAACCAGTATTTGGGCTCTAGCCCTTCAAGGTCAGTGAGAACTAAGGACATAAGAGAACTTGTGCTATAACAGCCTCTAACTCAGTGGTTTCCCAAATTTTCTGTTCAAGGAGATTATGGGGCCACACAGAAAAGGGACTGATGATGTATAGTGTGCCTAAGGAGAGTCACTTAGAGAAAAAACATTCTCTCAGGCTTTCACAGAGAGTAAACTGGTCAGGCAATGGCCATGACTCATCCAGATGGATGACACTGACAAAAGTTCTACAAAACGCTGTACATGGTCTCAAGGTAAACCCTGAGGGGATTTGACTGACCCTGTCAGATATAAAAATTACATATTTTGTTATATAGTTCTTGCTTCAACTTGCCCTTGACCACCCAACAGAAAAGTTTAACCAAAAGGCTTAAGAAGTAAAGGCAGAGGCCCAGGCATGGTGGCTCACTCCTGTAATCCCAGCACTTGGGAGGAGGCAGGAGAATCAGTGAGTTCGAGACCAGTCTGGGCTACAAAAAGTGAGCTTCACACCAGCCTGAACTTCACAGTGAGACTCTGTCTCAAAAAGACAAAAAAAAAAAGTAAAGCCAGATTAGCATGCTGAGCTGTAAA